>JANDKE010001644.1:1039-13324 GCA_027627275.1 Coprinellus aureogranulatus | reverse complement strand
GTTCTTCTTCAGCTTCTTCGCCAACTTGATCATACTCTGTTCGTCGGAATTGGGGGCTTCGGAGATGGGGGACCCGACAAAGACAAGGATGCGTTGGCGCTGGTTCTTGTTTTCACGGTGCTTCAGTGCGAGTTGGGCGATGTTGATGGCGGTGGGGATGTCGACGGTGCCTCCAAGCTTCTTTGAGGCGGTGTGGACGCCTTGAAGGATCTGTCCGAGGTCTTTGGTATGTGTTACAAGAACTTCTGGGCTTCGAGATGACAGGCAATTAGCTCTCCGTGGGTCTATAATCTCACCCCGATGCGCGTTGCCTCGAGGGGAGCCGACGAAAAGATACTCACCATTTCCCCCCAGACGACATGATCCCAACCGTGTTCTCAGGATTCGAGTCCGTCTTCGTCTGGAAGATAACATTCACAGCGTCGGATTGAGCATCGAACCGCGTTGGCTGGTAGTCTCCGTTCCGCATGTACTCCGAGTTGTCTATAATCATAACCGTAGCTTCCAGAGGCATGTTGGGCTAGTCTCTCGTGGTTCACGGCTTCCGAGGGTTCTGAGTGTAGGGGTAAGGGAGGGAGAGACAGGGTATGGGGAGGTATAATGAGGAACCTGATTTGATCGCTCGCTGACGCGTCGAGCGCGGTGTTTGTCAGTGTTTGACTTTGTGGGCCTTGAGGTCCCAGCCTGGTGAGTCGAGAACTTTAGATGATCATGACCAACGAGTCCGTGAGAATAGAAAGGTGTTCATATTTTGAAAGCAATAAATACGATGCAGAGAGTAGCGAGGAGAGATTACACAGCCGAACTGGTTTTAGTGTAAAGAACCGAAAATGAAGCAGTCAAAATCCAGTTAAATGATTCATCCACACTCCATTCAAGAGGCTTGCGAGGGAGCAACCTCGTCCATCTTCACCCACACACCCCCATTCACTGACATCGTCAACTGACTCTTGATCCTCACATCATCCACACCCTTCGGTCCGCTCTGCCCTTTCCACTCGAGCGGCGGCCTCGAGGCAGGGAGCTGCGCCTCTAAGATGTGCTGGATGTTCGTAAACCTTTGAAGCAGGCGAATTAGGAAGAACGACGTTTCGTGGTAGGCAAACTGTTGGCCGAGGCAGATTCGGGGGCCGGCGTTGAAGGGGAGGAAGATGAAGGGGTTGGGGGTTATGTAGGTCTTGACGCGGTCGTCGAGGAAGCGGTCGGGGTCGAATTTCTCAGCTGGAGTGAAGATTAGATGTTGGGAGCATTTGGGAATGTTGTGAGACGTACCGTCGGGTCCCCAGAGGTCTGTCCTCTTGTGCATGAGCAAGACGCTGTATCCAACCCTGTTGAAAGCGTTAGTTAAATGTTATGACTGTAGCGCTTCGATCATTACCTCTTCCAGCAGGAACATAGTAAGCAGGATTGCCGTTCTTCGCAGGGAAAACGACAGGTCGGTTGGAAGTCCTGCCATTAAATGGTCTATGCGAGATTGCGAATTAGCCCCAACGTCGACTCAAAGGATTGGAGATGCAACTTACACAGCGGGGTACAATCGGAGAGTTTCTGTAAAACATACGCTTATGGTCAGCCAACCGCATCGAAGTAAACGAGTTGAACCCGTACCATTGATCACGGCGCGTAGATACTTCATGTCCTTCATGTCGGTGAATGTTGGTCGCCTGGTCTCGCCAACCTTCTCGAGGATCTCTTCACGCAATTTGCGCAGGACTTCGGGGTGTTGGGAGAGCATGTAGACTGCCCAAGTAATGGAGTTCGCAGTCTAAGAAGCCATAGCCATGTTGTCAGTTCGGTTCAGCCATTTACCCAGAAGTCAAATGCGTAACGTACAGTATCACGGCCAGCCAAGAGGATGTTCAGCGTTTCGTCGCGCAGCACCTTCTGGTCTACACCCCATTTAGATAGATATCCCCCGAGACAATTTGGAGACACTCACCACTCGTATGCCTAGCCAGATGGTCCAACAAACTCACATCATCATCCGCATGGCTATCCACCATACCCTCCTTCTCTCCAATCCGGCCAGCATTCCTCTGAATCGCTGCCTCGATAATCGGGTCCAAGAACCCGTTGATCACCCGCATTCGAACCTCAACCTCATCTCTCCAGAACTCATAAAGCCTCCAATTCATACCCTTCCTCGTACGCGTGCTCATCAGACCCTGGGCTTCGTCGAACGCGCGTGCGAATCGGTTCGAAGGGTGGTCGCTGTTCTGGGAGGATTGGGCGAGAGGGGAGTAGTGGGGGTAGGGAAGACCGGCACCGAGTGAGCGGACGTCTTTGGCGAAGAGGAATTCGGTGGCGGAGTCCATGGTGAAGCGAGCTGCAAGGTCCTGTCAATGCAGGGTCAGGTGGTACGCATGGAAGAAGTGGGCAGAAGCACTAACCTGAATATCGACCGGGTGTCCTTCCTTCAAACGCGCGGAGAGCTGGTTCAGAGCGTCCATTGCATGGCGATCAAAAATGTCGAAGTGGCTAATGCGCTCCTTGCTGAAGAAAGGACGTGTCATAGCCCGATGGAACTTCCACATCTCACCTAGTCGTCGATATCAGCGTCTAACCTTCGACCCAGAGGGAACCGAATTACCATCGGAGTTGAACACCCCGACGCCGAGGAGCGTCGCCAGTTGTTCATGGAAAAGAGGCCCCTTCTCGAAGCTTTCAAACTGCGTCGCAAGGATAGCCTTGATGTGGTCAGGCTCAGCAGTCAGGAACTGAGAGTAGGTAGGTGAGTAGCTACAAGATAACATCTGAGGCGACAGAACCCACCCTGTTCTCAAAGAGGATTCTCATATTGACCATGTACGAGCCCGCTTCCTCGAAACACTCGCTGAAGAGCTCACCTAGAAACAGACAATCAGATTCACTCGAGCCGACATCGCACTCGAGGTACTCACCGGGATAACCATGAGTGAAATTATTCAACAACCTCTTCAACAATGTCAGACCCGCAGGTCCGCCCTTCACTTTCGGCGGCAAGATAGCGTTATGGGCCGCTGCATCGCGTTCATCCTTCCACTGCTGGTACACAATCCTCGCTCCAACGGTTGCTGGTAGAGATAGTGCAGCAAGTGTAATGATGAGCCAAGCAGGGATCTCGTTGAGAGCGCCGGCACGTCCGAGCACCCCAGATATCGCCTCGATATGGTTTGACGCGACCTTGCCTAGGATAAGGACGGTAGCCGGTGGGACAACGAGAGATGGGAGGTTCTGGATGAGATAGACGATGCCTGGTGGGACGGAAGGCATGATGGTGGATGGAGAATGTGAACGGGAAGCCTTGCTATTATATGTTCTGTCTTTCAACGCGTGCTATGGGTGCGGTGGATGGATGGCTCCGAAACAAAACTGTGAGACAGCGCGTGGCGGGTTGCTCGGAACAGCCTCGAGATCGCGCGGTGTAGGGTATGGCTGGGATCGGTTTGGAGAGATGGGAGGAAGTTGGAGACGAAGAACAAATTGAAGGCTTGATATATCATTTGGACGTCGCGCTCCGGCCCTATTTTAACCTATCGCCCGGTCGCAGGAGCGTCAAGCGATATGACGACGACCACGAAGGTCGCCGGGTACAATCATATGCTTCTGCTCCCGTCCTTACATGGCGTTTCGGGGAAATTTCATTGGCTTTCGCTGGGTGACTGGTCATCTGAAGGTACCATGTGGACTTGTCCCATGTCTTCATACCACTAGAAGAAGCAATGCGATAGAAATCGCACCCTCGGGTGAGCTTTGAGCTACGCCGAGGTGCGATTCTTCGGTTAAACGGAAACAATTTCGTTGTCGCCCTGCTCGACACTGGGCGCACAGCCAAATATTTCCTTCGGAAATACGGTGGAAATACCAAAGAAATAGTCTTAATATTTCCAAAACTCGCATATTTCTACCGTATTTCGATATCTTTGGAAGTATTTAGGTTATTTCATCCATATTTCCTCAGTATTTCCGGGGGAAATATTGGGCCATGCGCCCAGTGCGAGTTGCTTGTTAGGTTTTGAATTGTCGTAAGGGGATCTAAGAAGATCGGCGCTTGTGGCACCGACTGCGGTTTTTAACGCACTTCGGCGTGCCCGGGTGTTGGGTACCCGAAGGCTCGACTTCGAAGTGGATGTTTCGCTGCCAAAGGAATCCTGCTGTGTCAAACATACGGACAATGAGGCCATGACCGATGCGTTTAGGATCGGACTGCGTGAAATGAAAGGATCTAAGCACTGCGCAGCGACAGTATGTTGGTAACTTTGTATCAGCCACCTTCTTTGACTTCGTGGTGTTCGCTGGATTACTCAAGTACCCAGGGTGCTCACAGATGAAAAGGTAAGGTATTGCAATCCTCGGAGAGGCTTACAGTGAAAAGCGGGATGAATGAACGCGGGTCAGTATTGGAGGGGGGATTTGCATCATTACACTGGCAGAGTCCAAGTTCGAGCAGGCCGAGTACACACCCAATAGGTCCTGAGGTTAGGGTTCGGGCCTTTTTACCATGAGCCCGCCAAGCCTGAGCTTGACGAGCATGGTTTGACCCTGACGATCATCTCCAATCTACCGCCTTGTCCAGAACTCGCAGTTTGGCTACTTCTACGCTTGCGAAACTGGAACGAAAGCGGCTGAGTGCACATAGAGTGCTGCTGAGAAGCACGAATTCGAATGTTGAAGATGCAGTAAACGAACCCCTCGAATTGAGACGCCCTAGCACTGCAGAAGCCGGATCTTCTCAAGCACTGTCTAAAGGCTGTGAACAAGACATGGAAGTTGTCAAAGCTATTGAAAGGCGGTTGTCGTGTCTTCTCTACAGCGCCTGAAACGGGCGAACAGAAGGGCTTGGAGGACGGAAGGCATGAAGATGCAACGCACACGGTCATAGCCTGTTTGCGGCAATAGAATACTTCCCCGGGTGAAGCAGTGGACCCCAGAAAACAAAAGACAGTATCTTCAGCCGTCACTCCCTCCATCTTGGTGTATTCTTCCCTCTAATCCGGATTAGCTCTGGGGTGAGATGCCGCTTCCATTTTCTTCGTCGTCTCCTCCCCGACCCACTAACCTCTGTTCTTACTAGACTGCCAAGAACGGATAGCACTGCAGTCGAAACACTGCGCTAGAGCTCTGGGCGCACTCCACTTACCCCAGGCCTTCCCCAAATCTACGCCGTCATCTTCCACCAGCGCCTTCCCTCGCCACCATTGCGTAGAGGACAGTCGATCCCTGTCACTCACTGCTCCACCAACCAGAGTCATCCAAGCCCAAAACCGTTGGCCGCAACCTGAACCTTGACCCTTTTGGCTCACTCACACAATACTCCCTTCCGCCAAGGTTGAGTCGCCTACACCGCACTTGGGGTCGGATATCCCGGTGTGGTCAGAGCGAAGACGCTATTGTGGTCTACCACTGATCAAGCCTTGCGGTATGATATTCATGGCTCGGCGTCTTGATCTCCCTATCAGGCTTGGGCAGTGCTCGCTGTTCCCGTGTACAGAGTTAGGGTTCACTCGGGTGCACCGGTACGTTGACGTGAATATTATATATGCACATGTCAACAGCTCCGGGTATTCACAGTGGGTTCTGCTCCTTCGCGTTGACTTCCTTCAGCCACTCCTCAACGCGGCTCATATATTCCTCCCTCTGCTCCCAAAACGGAAGATGGCTTGACTGCTTGAAATTGATAGGCTCCTTTCTGGCGTGTGGAGCTTTCAAGAAAGGCGCGGACGCGTAACCCTGGATCATGTCGTCTGTTGCAGTGATAACAAGGACAGGCCCAGGAATCAATTCGATGCGATTCTCAGGCTGGAGCATCGACCAATTCCTGCTCGCCTCCCTATGAAAACTGTGAGTCACCGCTGCCACTCACAGTCACTGTAAACTTTGATAGAACGAACTCACATCTTGACGCTGACAGTGATATCGCCTTCAATTCCCTTCTCCTCGTTTCCGAAGACCCAATCGAATATCTCCAGGTCATCCGGCAACGGATCTTCCTTGACGTACTTCAAGGCATACCGACTGTGGAGCGCCAAGGTTGCCTTCCTGTATCCCTCGGGGTCAGCAAACCCTTTCGCGAACGCTGCCAAGACTTCTTCCTTGTTTTCCAAGGTTTCAACGCGCTCCCTCATGCTCCGGCTAGCGAGACTCATCTCCGCCAGCGAGTTGGTGAAGATTATGCTCTTCATGCCCTCGGGCTTACGTTGGACCTCCAACTCGGCAGCGAGAGGACCGCCCCAACTGTGTCCAATGAGATGGTATTCCTTGATTCCAATCTTCGCGATGAGGTTCTCTAGCTCGTCGATATAGAGCTTGATCGTGAAAAATTCGACTGGCTTGTCCGGGACATGCGAGGACCGGCCGTTCCCGAGCTGGTCGTAGATAATGACGGGTTGCAGTTCATTCTTCTTGGCGAGGTCTCCCAAGGGAGTGAGGTAGTAGCTGACGAGGCCGGGCCCACCGTGGATGGCGATGAGAGGAGGGAGGCTGGAGTCGGTGAGTTTGCCGTAGACCCTATACCAGGTCTGGAATTCTTCGCCGTCAACAACGAAAGGGACGGTTCCTTCTGTGGAGAGCACCATGAGTGATGGAGGCCAGAGTAGAGAGTATTGTTGAAGATAGCGTTGCTTGTGTTATCTCGAAGCACCCTGCTTTTCTATTCTCACCTGAGCCTGTGCCATATGTGGGCGCATGTGGGTGCTTCGACTTGAGCGCGCACGAAGCAGAGAAGCGCACACAGGCACCTACAAATCGCGCTATGCATCCACAGGTTCTACTTTGGCGCAGGAATGAATTGAGAATTTATGAATTTGCAACAGTGCGTTCGAAGAACCTTTCTATTGGTTGACTGGGCGGGTATACCAAGATAGGGACGCACTGTCCTGCGACCGACTTTACACCATGTGATGGTAAGGGTTCATAAATGATATGGTTTCACGGCGATCTGAGGGAAGTCAAGGCTAGACGCATATGTTAGACATGAGATACATACTACTAAATTATCGCAAAAGTACCAAAGTCATCAGCGACATCCGCTATCCGACTCCCTCTCCAATCCTCGAACTCCCCCTCAAACGTGGAGTCGAAGCCCTTGGTTGCCGCTATCACCCTTTCCCTCACCACACGCCAGAAGGCGGGTTGGCGTGGCATAAATCGCAAAACCTTCTCGATCGCAATGGCGGTAACCCTTGCGCGCTGATACTGATGTACCCCTCCAACGCTGATGACCAGACGTTCGAGGGCAGCTGGGACTGTCTGTGTACCATCTCTAGACTCTACCATCGCCCACATAGATTCAAGGGTCACCTCCTTCTGTCCGCCCACAAAGGACCAACAAGCGTGTTTCTCAACGTAAAGGTGAATGCCGAGCTCCCTCAGCTTAGGCAGTCGAGGTTCTTCATCGTTGTATGTGAGGAAGTCGAAGACTTCGCGGTGGTTTGATTTAGGGTTATAAACGCCGAATCCCAGGTGGATGAGATGTCGACAGAAGCGAAGGATACGTGTGAGTTGCGAGATGTGGAAGCTATTGCTGTCCGTTATGCTCAAGTGTGTGAGTTGGGGCACCCATTGGCTGAGGATGCTTTCTTGGTAAAACATTGGGGGAGCATGGTCTGGTATGAGCCGGAAATGGGTAAGTTTGGGCCATGAGAGGTGTACACCCTTCCTCTCGCTGTCCATATCGTTGTCGAAAAGCTGCCCGACAAAAGATAGCCTGCTGAGATTAGGCAAGAGTATCTTAGTCCCTCTCTTTGGCCTTTTGAGCGGGGAAGGTAAAATCGTCGAGCCGCGGGTTTCGTGACGCTTGAACCCTGCAACTCGGAGTGTCGGCGTGTGCTGGAGGACGGCGAAAATCTCGTCCGAGGTCAGCGGCGATTCGAGGTGAAGATGAATTAATTGGTGCCATGGAATTGTGGTAGGAAGAGAATTCAAGTGAATGGGTGTTCCTGCCAGCCGTTTGAGGGCCGGCAGTCTGGGGAGGCTCGCAGTTAATGTCGTTCCGATGTCGTCTCTTGAATCCTTCGCGGCTAGTACGTGATCCACAAATAGGAATTCCAGGTTCGGCAGAACCGATAGCCCTACTTCGGGCGAGATGTGTGAGTGCCTCATAGTGTCGTGTATGTGCAATCGCTGCAGGTTGGTGAAAGCTTCGGAATCACGATCAAGGAAGCCCGCCAGCGAGGAATGCATGGGGCTTCGATAGCCAAAGCAATCAGGTTGCGCTGCGAGATCCAGGTTTAAGGAAAGGGAGAGGTCCTTCGTAAGAGCAATCTGCGCTTGGGACTTGTCGATGTCGTTCGGTGAAGTGTAGTATTCTTCGTCCGATTCTTCGAACCTTGCACGAATGTAGAGTTGGGACCACAACGAGGGTTGTCCTGTGACAACGTCGTTCCAGAGTTTGCATACTTGGCGCAGGAGGAATGGGCTATGGTAATGGATATTGGTAACAACATCGCCTGCTTCGAAGTCCCACCTATTCCACGAAGTGGGCTTGATAGAAATGTAATGCGCGAATATCTTGACGAGAACCTGCGTCGGCAAAACGTTAAGCGTGTGTCCCATCCTGCCTCTTTCAGACGTCTGTCAGATAATCGCACTGAGGGACAGTTGGGCTGGCAGAGACATACCTGTTTCTTCAGAGCTCTACTCGAGCTCAACGGTCGTGACGTGTCAGTTGTTTTGAAGTGACAGATGAAGATGACTCGACCCGACTTGGATGACTTGAGGCATCTCAATTCAATGGGCGGCGGCCTTTAGGTTAGGGTTCGGCTAGCATCCCCGCCGCTTGACTGCGAGCGCTCCCTCCATGTTCTGCCACTGTGTATTAGCCACGTTTAGACGCTAGGTACATTAAAAAGCCTCAAAATTGTTAACGATATCAGATATCCGACTGCCTCTCCAGTCTTCAAAGGCTCCATCAAACGTAGAGTCGAAGTCTAAGGAAGGATTCTGAACCACTCCCTTCTCCCTCACCACGCGGCACAACGCAGGCCGACGTCGCAGGGAACGAAGCACCTCTCCAATTCCATCGTAGGCGAGCGATGCGCGCTGGTACTGTTGTATCCCTCCGACACTAATCACCAGGGCTTTCAGAGCAGCCGGGGTGCGTTGTGTACCATCCCTTGACTCGACCATGGCGCGTAAAGATGCAAGCGTCTTTTCCTTCAACCCACTCACAGCTGACCAACAGATATGGTTCTCAATAGAGATATGCACGCCTACCTCCTTCAAGAGGGGTAGACGGGGAGCAGCATCATCGAAGGTGAGGTACTCGAAGAGTTCACGGTGGTTAGCAGCGCACCAGTAGATGCCGATCCCCAGATGAACGAGTAGGGGGCAGAATTGGAAGATGTGAGTGAGTTGGGATAGGTGATGACGATTGCTGTCCGAGATACTCAGATGGGTAAGTTGGGAGATTTGTTGGCTCAGAATGGTGTCAGGATAGAGCGATGGTGCAGTGATTTCAGGTATGAGCCGAAGGTGGGTAAGGCTAGGCCATGAAAGGTGGATTCCTTGCTTCTCATAGTCCATATCGCTGTCAAAAAGCGGCCCGACGAACGCCAGCCGTTGCAGATTCGCCATGAGGACTGTCGCGCCGGCGTTCGTTTTTTTCAGTGTCGAAGGTAGAAATCTCAAATTGCCATTTGTGCAACGTTTGAGCCCTGCAATGCGTAGCTTAGGAGTGCTGTTCAGAACGCCAATGATCTCGTCCGGAGTGAGTGGCGATTCGAGGTGGAGGTGGGTAAGCTTGTGCCAGGGAATCGAATGGGGAAGGTGGCTTAGTTGAATCGGGTTTCCAGCCAACCGCTTCAGGGCAGGGAAGCATGGAAAAGTAGGTATCAGTAATGCTCCCTGTTGACTTCGGGTGGCCTTTCCCAATCCCGTTGCGATCCCAACGCCGTCGAGGAAGAGGAATTCTAGGTTGGGGAGCGACGACTGTTCCAGGCCTGGCGAAGCGCCTTCCTTCGCGTTTCCGCGTACGTAAAGTCGTCGTACCTTACTCAAAGCATCGAGTTGACCCCGAACGAATGCTGATAGCGAAGTGCCAGTGCGCAGGAAGTTGGGTTGCGCACTGAGGTCTAGGTATAAGGAGAGAGGGACGTCGTTGCCAGCCCTAGCGGCCTGCGCTTGCATTTTAGCGACGTCGGAGATCAACGTGAGCGATTCCTTTGTATAGTCGCCCACCAATGGTGCACGGATATGGATTTTTGACCATAAAGAAGGTTCGCCTGTGACTACATCTCTCCAGAGCCTGCATACCCGGCACAGGGAGAATGGGTTGCTATAGCGGGCGCAAACCATCTTCCTGTTGTAGTTGTCCCGCCACGGTAGATGTGAAGGCTTTGCGGAGATGTAATGCGCAAAGATTTCAAGCAAAATCTCCGTAGGGAGGTTGTTGAGGGCGCATCCTGAACTACCGCTGGCCATTCGGTCCTCTTGCCGATTCAATCTGTGCTTGAGATTAGACATGAGAAGTTTGGAAATCGGTTTGAATATAGTATATTTTCGAGAACGTACCTTCCAGTGGCAGTCGTGGATGAGTTTGAGCTGGTACGATTCAACTGCGCTCCGAGTCGAAGACATGACTCGAGGAGAGCCTCGAGGCAGGGCGGCAAAAGCCGAGCTCAGACTGGGGTTAGGGTTCGGCTAATAGGGGCTCAGATCGAACACTCAGCTGAGCAAACTCTTCCTGTGTTGATCCTCCACCGGTAAGGGTCGCGAAACGCGAGCTCGAACTCCCCAGCGCTGCAGGGGTAGGCTACATACCGCCTGAAACTTTGCTACGGATACTCGGACCCTGCCTGAAGCCACTGGGCCGTGTGGTGTTGGCATTACCCCAAAGACGTAGTTGAACGCAACTATCGGCGTCTCTGGTATACCACTCGGACGCAGGGCTACCTGAAACCATGCCAATCCGCCTAAAAATCCAAACAACACCACCCAACCTCCCACCTCTACGCGTCTGGTTTGTCCCCGCACCATCCACCTCAGCATCCACCTCTGGAACCAACGATGACGGTCCCCGCGACATACGCGCATTGAAAACATGCCTGTGTGCTCAAATACCCTTGTTCAAGAGCGAAGGAGTGAAGGAAGGCGAGCTGAGTTTGTGGTTGGACGATTTTGAGTTGTTGGATGAGACACCTGTGAGTGGGGTGGTGAGGGATGGGGATTTGGTTTGTGTACGGAGGAGTGTAGGGCAGGGAGGAGGGAAGGTGAAGGTTAAGAAAGAGGAGCGGGAAGAGGGTGTGAAAGGTGCGTGCATAGACTTTCTCTGTGGTGCCTAGGCTGGTGCTGACCCTGGAATTTTTGAAGAGAGGGGAACGAAGCGTAAACGCGTTGAATCGTCTCCTGTGAAGAGCAAGAAACATCCGAGGGGCAAACCGAATAGGAAAAGGGCGAAGTACGAATCGGACAGCGATACAGAGTCTACGTCCTCGTCTTCGAGTTCGTCGTCCAGCTCGTCATCCAGCTCATCCTCGTCGTCGTCGTCTTCGTCGAGCTCTAGCACCAGCTCGTTCTCGTCTTCAGGCTCCTCCTCGTCGTCATCGTCGTCTAGCTCTTCATCGAGCTCGTCAAGTTCTTCTTCGAGTTCATCGTCTTCAGGAGACGAGGCTCCTGTACCGCAGAAGATCCGCAAGACGGAGAGTGCTGCGAAGAAGGTGAAGGAATGGAATTCGCAGCAACAACCTACAGTAGCGATCAAGCCCAATGCAAAGTACGTCTTCCGTCCTTCATTCAAGCCTAGATACAGTAATGATAACGCACGTATCATAGAGCCCAAAGCGTGTTATCCGTTCCACCTGGTCTAGGCAAGTCGTCTACCCATGCAAGGAACGAGCGAAGGAGGAAGAAACGTATGGCCGAACGGGCAGCACTCACTGGTGCTTCCACTACCCTACCCCTCCCCGGCAGCTCCGCTGCGAACTCTGTCCCGCTCGGCGGGACTACTACCCGAGCTTCGCTTCCCACCCCGGACAAGGGATCCGGGAAATGCAAAGCGGTGGCAAGCGAAGAGCAAGAAGATCAGGACTCAATGTACGTGGACGAGGNGCAAGGACCTGGAATTGNTAGAGGGGAGNCGGAGGAGGACAGNGTCATGATGGCNTCNTTGAGGAATAAGAANAAGAAGAAAGGGTTCTTCAAGCAGTCGATGATGAGAGGGNTGAGCGATGGGTCNAAGGCNAAGATTGTATTTGAGGGTGNNGNTGNCGGNGANCAAGAGCGGTTAGAGCAGAAGGANGTNGANGCAGTTGTCACNGNNGNAGCTCCCGCTTCGNTGCCATCGAGCTCGAGTACGAGNGTAGCNGCTCG
>JANDKE010001643.1:0-13324 GCA_027627275.1 Coprinellus aureogranulatus | reverse complement strand
AATAGACGGACGGAGTCTCCAACGCATTCCAATCTTACCGGAAAGGAGAACCAGGGCGCTAAGCTTAGGGCGTCATCGTCGCCAACAATCCCTTCCATACGAAGTCCCTCGGGTTGCCATCGCTCTCAACATACTTGCTCATAAACAGCTCGTCGTATTTTATCTGTGAAGCCTTCGTCAGCGTCCGTCCATATCCCATAAGGGAAACGCGGGATTAGAAAGAAACGAAACGAAACGAAGGCAATGAAAACTAAAACGAACACCGACTCACCAGTAGTCAACGCCATATCCTCCTTCCAAACCCCAAACAACCCCGCCATCTCACCCAACGTCATCCGTTCGGGCACCTCCACACCCTTCACACCTTTCACATGCCCCTCCCTAACCTCATCCCTCTTCACATACTCGCTCCCCATCTTCCTCCCCTTCCCTCCCTCCGTCATCCCTACAGCGTCCTCCAGCTCGACAGGGACGGTATACGTCGTATCGCTCTCCGTCACCGCCCCAAGGAACACCCCGTTAGAGAGAACGCGGGAGCCAGAGGAGTATTCGAGCAAAGTGCGGGGGAGGGAGAGGTGATGTGGTTTGATAGACTGGAAGAATGGGTCTCGGTACGCGGAGTCGTGGAAGAGACTCTGGAAGTCGTCCACAGCGACCAGGACCGGCACCTCTTTCTGCTCCTCCAATCCCTTGAGGAGCGCGTCAAGGACAAGCGGAGCGCTTTGCTGCGACTTATCCTTGATCCCCGCTTGTGCGAGGTCCACGAGGGTCTTGCCTTCCCCGGCCTCGACTGTGAGTTTCTCGGAGACAAAAGAGTGCTTGAGCGGGATCTTGGAGAGGAGGGAGGCGTTGGCCTCCAGAATGTGGTTGAGGAGTCGGTACGACGCGTTCGGCTTCAAGTACGTTTGCGTGCGGATATCGTAGATGTACGAGTTGGTCGAGTTCACAAGCGTCACCGCCCTCGGGACGTAAACAACCACCCACCCCTCTGCTTGAGCGTACTGTACCGCCTGGTGCAAAGCGTAACTCTTCCCTGACCCGGCGCGTCCATGCAGAACGATCCGGCTATCCGAACTCGACGAACCCTTGGCGGAAGAAAGGGTGGAGGTGAGGGTGAGGGTTATAGGCCGGATGATGGAGGTGGGAGTGGAGAGGATGCGGTATTCGAGGAACATCTTGTTGGGGATGCCGAAGACCTTTGAGACGTTTGTCAGGGAGGTGGGGATGGACGTGGCTTGGCCGATGCGTTTCGGCGTCGGGGTGCTCTGTGAATACGACGTTCCCCAGTGTGAGTTCTCTCTGAGTAAAATGAGAAGGAAGTGGAGATAGCGACGTACGCGACCAAAAAGCGGTAAGTCGAGCGCGTGTCCCGAACCAGGTTGGAAAGGCTTGGGGAGGCTGGGCGGTCCTTCGTCTTGGGTAGCTGGAGCTTGCTCTCTGGGTACCTCGTGAATTTCTATACATTCGCGTCAGTGTTTCGTCGGTTCGATAGATACGAAGGAAAGGCGAGGACAAAGCACAAGAAAAATAGAGAACGAAATATGAGGAAGAGATACAGAACGGAACGCGAAGGGCAGGGAAGAGAAAGCGAACGCGGGAAACGAGGCAAATTCCAGCATAGAAAGGAGGATGAGGCAGAAACCCACTCGGAGAGTGAGAAACTGGACGAAAGGAGGGGGATGGAAACGAAGAAACTGGGTTCTGGGGGTAGAAGAGGCGAGTAACGGACGAAATAAGATCGTCGGGTTCTGGTAGGCTCAGAACAGACAGATCCTGGGCCAGGAAGAGGGCAATAGACAAGGAAGAGAGAGTCACAACCGAGGAAAGAAACAGATAACGAACGAAAATGAAAACCTAGAGGGATCGTAGACGGAGAATGGAGCACAAGAGCCTACAAGGACGCAAAACCGCGAACCCAAGGCGCCAATCCAAAGCGCAACAAAACGAAGAAAGAAACCCAACGCCGCGAAACCCGGGCAAGAAGCCGCTAATCCCAAGCGAAACGAAACGAAGAACGAAACAAAATACCCCCACAAAGCCGCATAGTTCCAACTGAACCGAAACGAAGAATATAACACCAATCCAAACCGTTCGAACCGTAAAATCCCAGAACCCCACGGTAGAGAGAACCAGCGAGAAATGGATAAGGTAAAGAGAGAACTGGTAAGAGACAAACAAAGTCTCAAAGAGAAGAGAACCAGTGAGAGATAGACACGACGGCAACTCACAGGCACATCCCGAGCCCTATGCGCCCTCTCCTGCGCAACCTTCTTCTCCCACTTCTCCTTCCTTCCTGTCTTCACCCCACCAATGCTCTGAGCTTGTATCTGTGCTGGAGCGGCTTTGGCTGCGGCTGTCCTTGTTTGGTGCTGCACATTTGCAGGAGAGCGAGTGACTGGCTGAAGGCGAGCGAGGCGGAGAGCGGTGCTGGCGCTTCGGCGAGAAATAAAGCGACGTATCGGTGGTAGGAGGAAAGGATAGACGATAGACATCCACTTCCATCCTTCCTAGTCATTCCTCGTCCTGAACTCGTTAATCGCTTCTAGCAGAGAGATCAGCCTTATGCCTCAGGGAAGAAGGGAGGTGAAGAAGGAACGTACGGATCCTCTGAACGCTGTCGAGAACGAGAAGCAGCCGAAGCGTCCGTCTGCAGAGGGGAAATTCACCTATCAAACGTTCTTGGTCGTTTCTTGGTTGTCGGTACTCAAAGACAGGCCTGAAGTACCTTGGGCTGCAACGTCCTGGAAAGCACCATGGAGGAGAGAGGAGGACAGGCAAACAGCGGTCGGAGTTGGACCTACAGCATCCGATCCGGCGATGCACCTAGGCGCGTTGCACCCGACCTTTCATCCCGCTATCGACTGTGCGGAGACGCGTAGCGCAGTTGAAGGGGCTAGGTAATGCAGGGGCAAAGGTAATCTTCAACTACTCAGCTGGGCGATTGGCAGGCATATCAGTCAGCGTTTCAGGAAAGCGTTGTGAACATCATCAGTCGGGACCTCATGAACCGAAAAGTGCCAGTGTCGCCTCATGATCGACTTGCCGCAGGCGCGACATTTTCCTCACCTTCCCTTTCTTTCCTCTCCTCGCTGACGCTTCTCTTCCTTATCCGACCCCCATCTTCCCCTCTCGGATTCTCCGGTATGTTCTGCGCAGTCTACTGCGTGGTTCCCCACACATCGGAGTGAACTGAATGCTGGGGGAAGGGATGGAGAGAGACGACGGTTGACAGGACGAGCGTGCGGCGTGCAGCGCGCTGTATTGCGCACGCCCACTGGGGCGCGACGTCGACGGTGACGGGTGATGACCCCCGTTGAAGACCTTTGTTCTCCACCATACGCGTTCGAGGCGCAACTCTCTCTCCTCCTCAACCAACTGGGAGAACGGTACGTCCTCTCTTCCCTTTCTCTTCTCTCTCCCTCCTTCCTCCGTAGCCCCTACCTCCCTATCTCCCAAACGTAACGCCCTAATCGAACTAACAACAATGCCTTCCAGCTCGGCGCAAACGCCTCTCCTCCTCCTCTTCCTCCCTCCACTCAACGATAGCAACACCAATCACCCCACCCGCGCCCCTCAGACCCAATCCGCACCGATCCTTCACAATACTCCTACCCGGCCCTCCCACCTTCCGGCCCTCCCTACGGACCCGAAGCACACGCACCCCTCCTCCCCACACGACTATCATACCACTTCCGGAACAGGTCGACGGGCACGCGCATCATACCCAGTACCACTATTACCAGCACTCTCAATGCCAGCAGCAGCAGCGTGGTATTTCCAAATCGAATCAGAGCCAGACGCCCCAAGCGAGGAAGCAGAGTTACTCCCACTACCGCGACAAGAACTACCCCTCCCTACCAACACCCGACTCCAACCCCGTCCTTCCACAAGCAAAGCTCCAAACGACTGTCCTATGCCTCACTTCCCTCTGNCTTGCTCCACAACCTGCGCGATCCCTCGTTCCCCTTCCCCCAGGCGGACCCCTCACCGTCTCTTCATGTTCCGCCCGCTCATCCTGCGGGGAAGCTATACATCTCGATCCTGGCCTTTGGTGGCTACACGTCGCTGTCAATGGTTTCACCGCGACCGGGGACCCTGCACTCGACGACGTGCCTCTCCTCCAATTAACGACTTTCTGCATACTCCTCCTGGCCAGGTGAAGGCGAAGGATGCTGAACGGCGCCCCTCCGTTCCAGCCCCACCTCCGCGGAAGCGCAGTCCTCAATGGCACTGGGTCAGAACAGAATGGAGGCGCGTCGTCGCATGCAAACGGATGTCCCCGAGCAGATTGAAGCACGAAATCCCTTCGCTTCGGCAGTCCAACTCGATTTTGCTCCCGCTGGCGAATTGTTTGACTGCAGGGTCGCGGGACTCCACTTCAAGAGTTCGAGGCCGTGAGGGCGAATATGCATGAAGCACAAGGCTTCCAGATACCAAAGGCTCCCGCCAGGCGTCCGTGTTCTAGATCGTCTCTCGTTCGGAATTGGTGGGCGAATCGAAGGGTTGATCTAGCGTCAAACAGCTGGGGCTATGGATCGCCCCTCTGTCGAGATAAAAGGGGGAAATACGCCCGGGTAATGGCGAGCGGGAGGTGAGGGGTTTCCGTACGAAGCATTTAGAAGGAGCGAATGCGAAATATATACGACTTTGCGCGATGGGCAGTTGAAGGATCCATAAGTTTCAGAAAAGATAGAAGATTCGGATCTTCAAGACGAGAGGGTAGGTAATGCGTAAGGGGTCCAAGAAGAGGAAAGGGCTGAACCGAAACACGGCTCCGCCTGGGGGACGGGTGAAGGTATGACGGCGAATCGCGACAGGGAGAACAAGGAGCAATGCACTGAGAGGTGAGCTCAAGGAATCTAAGAGATCGTAGATATCTGCCTCAGTAATGAAGTAAGAAGTGAGTTCAAACTGAACTGAAGTTGTGACATCTTAAGATAGAGGGAGGAATTGAGGTGAAAGAGAATTGTCGTTCGAGGAGAACATACAAAGCGGAATCGCGACGGAGAAGGAGGAACACTGGAAGCCGAGAGCATGCAAAACAAGAGCTCCACGATCAATAGATGTTAGAGTCAAGAGACCCAAGCGGAAGGAAGGACGAAGAAAGTTACAAGAGTATCCAAGCCACAACGAGATAACGGACGCGAAAATGGTTCCAATGGGGTGACACGGGGGATGACACTGATGGTTAAAGTTTCGGAGGGGCTTCAACGTTTCTCTCTCTTCCCGTAGAAACAGAGACCGTAATCCGCTTTGAACCGCGAATACCGAACCGCTCCTCGTTCGGCCCAGCAGCTTCGCCGCTCCCCACCCCCTTCATCTCCCCGTCCCCGCCCTCTCCTTGGCTCCTAGGCTCGTCTCCATCCATCGCACACCCTCGTCGCCATGCAACCTCTCTCCCGTAAAGCAGCGACACTCCTCCGAGTTGGCGTAGTTTAGTCTTTTGCTTGCGTTCGTGAGTCCCCGGGTCGTACTGCGCGCCTTCCACACGCGCCGACGGTAATAGCTTCGGTGTGTGCCTAGGGTCCGCGTCATTGGATAAAACTTGACGCTCGAGAACGAGTGGGATTCAGCAGCCGAGGTCGGGAGTCTATGGTTGGCAATCGGTGAGCGGATTTGGTTTGGGAGCTAGGAGCTGGGGGTCGTCCAAGGTCAAGCGGTGTGAGGAAGCCTGGGGTGCTTTGGGTACCGGAAGCATGACCGTTGTAAGTGTCCAGAGTCTGGAGGCGCCTGGGAACGAACGTCGAAGAGCGTCAGACCGATGCGACCAGCAGATGAGATGCAGAAGCGATGGACAACGGGGTACGGCGAGGGCCAAGCGAGGGGAAGAAAAGAAATGACAAAGAGGAGGCCGATGGTAGACAGTGGGAATAGAGAGTAGGGAGAAGGGGAGGGTCGATTAAAAAGGCAGCGAATGCGAGGTGAAACGAGACTCACAAAGGTGCGTATAGCAATCCAGTTTCGAAAACTAGGTCGCATACGTGGAAGCCTGCCGAAGTGTGCTTATGGTCAGTATCCAAAGCAGGATTCCTTGGACGAGGAAGGGTACGCACCCAAAACCTCATTTTCTGGAAAGATGAGGTCTCCAACCCAATGTAAACTTCGATATCACCAACAACTCCCTCCACTCGATATCCGTTGGCCTCCCTCCACGCGTTCCAGAGAGACTGGCTTAAAGTCGGCAGGAAGGGCCGGATCTGTAGTGGACGAGGACATCGTGAGCTTCATGCTTGCGAGAAAGGTGATGGGGAGACGAGCCAAGGCGCATTGGGCGAGGGACAGGTGCGGAAGTAAGAGAAGGGATGTAAAGGAGGAGAAGGGTTGAAGGAACGTGCAAGAAAACGGATCCGTACCATCCCCTGGCTATCCGACAAAGATCTCCGTATTGACTTGGTTAACTGCGACAACATAACAGTGAAATGCGGTGAAGGTTGGCGTTGAAGCCTCGAGGAGGTGAGGCTGAGCTCTATGGGGACAGGAAGCTTGTTAGTCAAGCGCTGAAGACCCAAAGGGTGAAGGGGAAGAACGGGGAAATGAATCGGGGCAAATAGTAGTGGGAGGGGACAGGCAGAGATGGTGCGTGCAATTTCGCTGAAGGAGATAGCGGAGACGGCACAGGATGAAGGCAGATGGAATAAATGTACGCACCATGGCAAGGTTACGAATCCCTCCCTCCATTCACATGCGGTGCCGAGTGCTGGTATCAGCGTTGGATGCTACGTTGGGAACCATTGAGTGAGATCTGACGCGCTTGGACGGTTTTAGACGGTGGAAGAGAGGGTGATGGTGAGGAGGGAGGCTCAAATAGCCCATCAGAGGAGGGATCCCGGTCCTGGAAAGCTGAGGGAGGGCACGACGGTGGCCTGGCAATGGATTCTGCACATCGCGGTCGTATGGGATGCGTAGGGAACACGTAGGCGTCAGTCGTCCCCAGCTGGAGTTTCAAGGAGGAGATGGCCTTGGTTTGCCATCCTCTGTCTCGCGAGCAGCATGGCTCTAGCGGCGAATGAGGGAAAGAGGGGGATGGCGGCGATGACGAAAGAGGAAGAAGCGCGAACGACCCGCCCTCAAGTCGGGCATCATGCATCAAATTCAATCCCCGATGCCGCCGCCTTCCCGAGTTTCCCGGACCACTCATTTTCTCCAGCCCACCCGGGCCATCTTCAGGACCTCGAATAAGAACACAGAGCGGCACGCGCTGACCAGAGGTACATACAGTGTGGTATTAAATATCATCAGTCTCACAGGGATACGTACGGAGACTCGGACGCTCCTGTACGCTCTCTCCGTCGTCGCTCTCTTCTCTGCCTTGGCTCCCATCTCCCTGGACCTTCCCTCCTTCTTCCCGAACCCCCTCATCCCTCCCCACTCCCTCCCTCACCACTCTCTACCTCCTCCCTCCCTTCCTTCACCGGCCTCACAGTCCAAAGCGCGGAAACCGTACTGACCTCCCTCATCCACCTTGGCTCCCTCGTCTTCGCGACGCATTCCACCATTCTGGCTTGGTTCCACGCCTCTGAGCCTCCGGCGTCAACGGAATTGTCTCGATGGGTCTCCGCCATACCTTCCTCCTTTTTGATTTCGCCGGAAAAGCCTCCAGGACCGTCTCCCTACGTCGCTACACCCTCGCCTGCCCGCCGCACTGGATAACACAGACTCCTTTTCCTTTCAAATTGCCCCACCTACCTCCTCCCTTGTCAAGTGGTAGGCGGAACACCAACCCGAAGATATTCGGCTGCTTGGCTGGGTTGCTGCACCCTAGCACCTCTTCCTCGTACTCCCTGATCGCTTCGCTCCGTGGGCTCCCCACCCCACGGGGCCTTCCTTCGCTGGACGTCCATCCCCTCTTGCAGGTGTACCAGTAGCCGAACGCTCAGCGAGCTTCATCGCGACGTCTTCACCTTCTGTATGCCTGTTATCTTCCCCGATTACCTGAGAGAGGGCGAGCTTCCTATAGCAAATCCCATCCTAGCACAGAGACCCATCCGCGGGTGNNCAGGAGAACGAAGGGANCCGGCTGAGGGGCGTGAACCTCAAACGGAGGACCTGCAAAGGAGGCACCAGTTGTCTTGTGCAATCGATCTTCCGTTCCTCCCCTTAGTGGACACCTGGTGATCCGGGTTCGCAAGGGCGTCTTGTAGGGTCTTCTGTGCAGTACGACGCTCTCAGCACGACAAAGGAAACTGCGAAGTTTGGATTGTCTTCTCCATCCACGTAGAGCAAAATGAGAGGATCCATAGTGCTGGTGAAGGGTCGACCTGGGGTCGAATAGCAGGGTCTATGGATCGCCGCTGTGCCAGGATGAGGACGGAAGCGCCAATGTGACGAGTCGAAGGGTGTCCGTCGAAGTTGCGTCGAAGTGTATAGGAGTATAAGGGTAGAATAAACAAGTCTTTGAGCGGTGATGAGTTTGAGGACAAACAATGATTCAAAGAGATAAGGGATGGGATCCGCTCATGAAGAAGGTGTGTAGGCGCGGTATGAAGGAAGAGGAAAGAGATGGAGTGAAGGGAGGTCTGTGGTCCGGGGTTGAAACGAGCGAAGGTATAAAAGATAACGAAGGGGAGAATAATGTAAGGAACAACGAACTCCGAGAGGGTAGAGTTGAAGAGTTCGAGGAATACAAGAGATTGTAATAAGAGTATGGGTTCCAGTTGAAGAAAGGAGGAAGTGGTTGAGGAAAGGTGTCAAAGCTTGAACATAGTCGGAAACGCGAAAAGTGAATTTATTAGTGGGCGAAACGGGCGACACGGGAAGATGTTGAGTACCGAAGGTGCCATGGTCATTCGTTCTCCTCCCTGAAAGAGGAAGCCTTAACCCACCCTGAAACGAGGCTTTTGAGACACTGCTCTTTCGGCCCACCCTCTTCGTCCCCTTCATCCGTCAAAGTAGACATCCCCGCCTTCCATCTTCCCTTCTAGTCGCTAGGTTCGACCCCAGGCGTTGAACCTCAATGCCAGACAACCTCTCCCCGAGACGCAACGACGCTCCTCAGATTTGGGTCCGTGGGTCGCCGGGCCGTGTTACGCGCCTCCACAAGCNACGACNCTNGCGGTTCGGTNTACGCCTNGAGTCNACGTTATTGGGTAGAGCTTGGCCTTGGCGGATGAGGTGGGATCTAGCAGGCGACGTCGGGTGTCTGTGGTTGAACAGCGACGGACGGCACTCCTGCGAGCACTGAGTTCGAGCGGCCTCCGAAGCCCAGGTGTACGGATGCTTGGGCGCTTTCGGCGCCCAGGACGTCGTTATTGCAGGGGCGAAGAGTGTTTGGCGGCATCTGGGACGAGGAGCGTCAGATCAATTTAACTATCAGGTAAGATGCAGAAGGTAATCGAAAATAGGCCATGAGAGTCAAGCGAGGGAATGAACGGAAGGCAAGGTAGACAAGGCCGATGGGAGATGGTGGGAATTGAGCTTAGGGAGAGTGGGAGGGTCGGTAGAAGCAGCGGCGAAGGTGAGGCAAAACGAGACTCACGAAGACGGGTATACATTCGAGGTTGGAGGCCTTGCGGTGGACATGAAGGCCTGCTGAACTACGCTTATGGTCAGTTACCCTAGAGCAAGATCAAAGTCGGATAGTGAGGACGCACCAGAACGCTCTTTTGAGAGTGTGTTCATTGTGAAACGCCATCGACCTCAATACACTCCACGCAATGCCTATCCGCCGATGCTCGAATGTGCCGAGATATTCATGGGGTTGACCAGGAGTACACTAGTCTGCAGAAGAAGAGATCCTTGTCAGCTTCATGCACGCGGGAAAGATAACGGAATAGGCGGAACGACTACATGAGCAGCAAGGAACGACAGTAAAAAAAAAGATGTCAGGGATTGGGGAGGTCGGAGGAAGGTACAAGGAAGAGTCAAGAGAACGGTCCGTACCTAGAGCATGACCACAACATGATCGTGGGCCATCCAAGGTCTTTCTCAACAGATGTTTCCACACCGACTTGGTTCACTGCGACGACTCGGGGATGCAAGGAAAGAGACGCCTGAGTCGAAGTACCCAAGAGGCCAAGACGGAAATCTATATGGACAGAGGCTCGTCAGTCGGGGGATCGAAGACGACAGGAGTGAGGGGGAATGAGGGATAACGAGGTATGGATTGTGCGCAAAACACCATTGGAATGGATGGAGGGGAAGGTAGCAGGGCGGAGGCATATGGGAGAATAGGACGTACCGAGTTCACAAATCACTCCCTCATTGAAACACATGAGGCCAACGGCTAGTACCAGCGTCGAATGCTGTTTTGGGATCCATCGGGTCTTGATTTGAGAGCCCGACGCCACTTCCTCTGCTCTTTTCACCTGCCCACCATCGTCCCCACCCTTCCAGCATCCCCGCTGCCGCAAAACCTCTCGCTGCAGAGTAATGATGCTCCTTCGAGCTAATTGGCTTGCTTTCTTGGGTCGCTAGGTGGTTGTATATACCCTGCACAGGGTACGTAGATGATGGTTCCACGCCAAATCTATGTTATCGGAGAGAACCCAACGGCCGTGGATGAACCAGCAGCAGGAGTCGATGCTTGACTGGACATTTATGGGATTCCCATGAGAGCAGCAGCTCAGCAATCACCTTTTGTGATGTGGCATGCCGGTGCTTGCGGTGCTTTGCCGAGAGCGTATGTAGTCGAACGGGCGAACAACGCCTATAGGCGGAGAGAGCGTCAAATGATGTAGGATTCCATGAAGGAGGGATACGCACCTGGAGTTCATTTGTAGATGACCGGAGTCTCGAACTGATCCGAGCGTTAGACATGGTTTCAAAGCGGTGGATAGAAAAGGAGAAGCATAGGAGAAGAAGACATTGAAAAAGGAAAGTGGGGCGGAAGAAAGAGGGAGGTTGAGAAGAGGAGGTACCCGAAGGGTGGGACGAAGGGGTGAGGAAGGAAGATGCCAGCTGGGCACTCACGTTGAAGGCCAGGTATCCACGGGTGAGCTGCAGCCATTTGGGTTCGAGTGAACACGTAGCGTCTATCCCTAAAGTGAACGCTCAGAATATGTGATGATATTGAAGCAAGAATACATACTCGCACCGTCGCCGTTATCGGATTGGCTCTGAGCGCCATGCAGACCTCCTTTTCCTCGGAGCCTTTCCACCGTGGTCTGAGAATGATCGTCCGTTGAACGTTTTGGGCGCGAAGATGGAGTGAATCTCCCCGTCTTGACGCTGCCTTGCCAGTTGGTCGGTGGACCTTGATAGTAACTGGAGCAGAGAAGCGAGAAAGTCCGGGGATGGTCGCTTGGGAGGGCTGTAAGAGGGACAGGGTCCTAGCTTGGGGTGCGTCGGTAAATGCTGCAGATTGCTGAAGCTACTTTGGAAGGCGAGCATGGGGATCTGGACGCGACGTTCAAGGGGAGCCTCCTGACCTGCGGATGGGGAGGATCGTCAGTGTTACGAGCAATTGCAAGTGTAAGGTGTATTTGGTAGAGGAAGGGAGAGAAGAGCAGGGGAATAGATGAGATGGGAGCAAAATTAAGGAGGGATATAGTACTTAACGAGTCTGTGAGTCCCTCCTCGATCCTGCAGCACGCGTTTCAACATCCTTTGGGACGTGTAACAAGCCCAGAGCTGGCGTTGGACTAGAGTTCTGTACGGGGTGCAGTCAAGGTCTGGGGAGGTGGGAGGTTGTAGAGGTAGAGGGAGATGAGGAGAGGAGGGAGAAGAAGGTTGCTCCAAAAGAACCCTTCAGAGGGAAGGGTGCGTACGCCGGGACAGCGAGGGGAAGGACAATGGAGGAACGGCGACGTACCCGCACATCAAAGTCGACCGAGGTGGCTAGACGTTCCGTAGGGGTCGGTCGCCGTGCTACCGGTGGGCTCTCTGGGCCCATACTCCCCTGTCTGGTGAGCAGCATGGGCTGGTGAGGCAAAGAGGTTGGGTTGAGATGGCGGCGATGACGAAAGAGGACGAAGCGCCCGAATGACCCGCCCTCAAGTCGGGCATCAGATGCTGAAATTTGATGCCCGACGCCGTTTTCAAGTTCTCCGCTGCTCCTTTTCTCTCGCTCCCCACCTTCAAGACGATAAACAGCACAAAACGATAAGCACGCGTTTAAACTGGTTCTTATTTCATGATGGGGAGGCTATACCTAGCTTTCGTGGTCTTACAGTACGCTCTCGGACAATCCTCGCCTTCCTTTGTCTATGCTGCTCCTCCCTCGCCTCAATTCTTCCCTTCCTCGACAAGTCAGTCCCGCTCCGCCTTATAACAAAGAAAACCTTTTTGACTGACCTCACCGCAGGTACTTGCCGACCTACGGATTCATTGCTCGTGGTCATGCCGCTGCTGTTGAGAATGGGGAACTTATGCCCGGCGAGGAAGCTTGAACGCCTGAGCGTTGTCACTCAAGTCGTAAATTCGGGGTCAATTAGCTATCCTTCAGTTGACACCATTTGGATTTTGGGCGTTCTTCAATGTGAAGATCCTACAGTTCCTGCCGTTTCCTCACTCAACTTTACGATAATCGAACGCGCCGTCATTGACTCTAATCTGACCTACGAGCGGCTAAACATGTGAATGCCATTCAGGAGGAGCTTGGGACTCTTCTGCCTCCTTGCTGCCACCGCTTCCACCACTTATTCTACTTTGCGACTATCCTCAGATACTCCAGCGCCGGCATTGCAATCAGCCACTGCCACTGGGGACGGTGGCCATCAAATCGGTGCATCACAGGAACCTCCATCCATCCCTGCGTTCAAGGCGACAACGTTATCTGCCTCGTCTCCTCGGGCTTCATTGGATCTCACTCCGGATGCATATACATACATGACACTAGTCTAGAGCCCAGCATCCGGCTAGCATCCGGGAACAGCGCATTAACTTATTGTTCCACGATGGAAGGCGCATCTGTATGTGCTACCGTTGTACGAGGTCGTGGTGAGTGGCGTTAGACGGGGAATACTTGACGGGTGACTATCGTTCGATATCGACGATACGCGCTCTTCAGACGGAATATTGTCTATTTCCACATTCGCAAGGCCGGCCCTGCTTGTATTCCGATCATGCATGTTCTCTCCTGACGCAGCACAACGCCTTGACTCTCGTTGCCTCCGCATGGGTACCAAGAGTCGAAAACCCTAACCTGGTGATAAGGACTCCAGGAGCATCTTGCTCCGCCAGATTCTTAGCACCTAGCTTAGTCGGAATGCCCTCGGACAGTCAGATAAACGTTCACGGTGTTTGTGTCCATCACGGACATTGCCTGATTTGGTTCATCTAGTTCCACGAAGGGGAGTCGCATGTCAGCCATTAACCGACCAGCACTGGGGCGCCCACCTTTTCTGGAAATACTTCTACATGCCAAGAAAACAGATGTGAGCCCGTC
>JANDKE010001642.1:0-11256 GCA_027627275.1 Coprinellus aureogranulatus | reverse complement strand
ATGGCGTTGAGTATGGTCTGTTTCGCTGGGATTGCGAGCCTTGTCGTCGTCGAACCAAGTAAAGCACAATCCCGGGCCCCCGTCCAACTCGTTGATAGAGGCCGGTCCAGCCATGGCGAAGGAGGGAAGGTAGCAGAAAGAAGAGTGGACGTCTTCGGGTGTCTTGTTGAGAACCCTAGGCGATGGCACTTGCAAAGCAGGACCTTCTTCAGGGGTCGGTGGCCCAACCAGGGAAACCGGGATTGAGGACTTGGGCAAAGCTTGCCTCAAACGCCCATCGTGTTGCAGAGATAAACGACGATCACGATTGCATCGCCTTTGGTTTATTTACATAAACTATGTAGGACACGCGTCTGCCACGCGCTCTTGAACACCGCCGTAGGCTCGTAGCAACTCATGTTTCTCATTTCCCTTGCTAACCACTGCGCAAGTCCTGCAATCTATCGTCAGGCTTCGTTTCAGATGAATGGTATGATGCGTTAATTTTCTTCGTGTCACCACCGTAGGTGTATGAATTAGTTCAACTCTGATAACAATGCCGTAGAATGCAGACGAGCCTGGTCTATCAAGCACCTCTTTCGTCCTAGTCTTCTGACATTCCCTGCCCATCGGAATCTTGGCCTTCTGAATCTCCTCCTCCGTAGCTGCCTTCCTCCTCCTCATCGGAATAAGACTCGTCACTGTTTATCAGCACGTATGAGACTTTGCGACCATTGATTGGCCAGATTCGAATGCCGTCGATGAAGAGCGACGGTTGGGCGACAAGGCACCCGTCTTCCATCATCAGGTTTCGCCGCCCTTGAATGTATGCACGAACATCCGAGATCTGAAAGTCATCGTCAAGGCCCTGTAAGTTTAACTCCTGGAGGTGAGGCAGGGGTACCGCAGTCTTGAAGTCCAACAGATTTCGGAAGAGAGTTGACGGAACCGAAAAATCGCTGAGCGTGAGGTGCGTGAGTGCAGGCAGTATGAGCAGAATTCGTCGCATTTCTTCGGATGTGCTCTCGATGTCACAGAGACAAAGACGACGGAGGCTGAGGGTTCCTTTCTCCTCTGCCCTTCGGATGAACGGTTCGAAATATTGTGAAAACGGTGGCGCCCCGCTACTGGCCCAGTCAAGTCCATCTTCCGTGAAATCCAAGTCCAGCTCCTCGAGTTCATAAGGGCGGAAGAAATTCAGGAATGCAGATGCGTTTGGAGGGAAGTTTCGCAAGGATAGTGTTCGAACTGTGGTTAAGAGGGTGGTCAGCTCTTCTGTTCTCGCTTGAAAGGGGTTGCCAGGTTCCAATTCGAATTTAGTGTATCCTACGTCAAGCGTGAGCGTCTTGAGGTTGTCGCATGACTTCAGGACAGGTAGTATTGCGCCTGCACCCCAGTCGCAGATGAGGGTGAACTCCGTGAGCCGCGCAAGAAACTGTGCTGGGAAGTCGAGGGATAGGTCCCAGTCATCCTGTTCGCACGGTGGAAGATGAAGGTAGAGGGAGGTGATAGCAGGAGGAAGTTGGGAGAACATCTTCATACTCGTGGATGGACTTGCTACCTGAGGTTGGTGCCCGTCCTCTTCCCCGTCATCCCACTCATATGCAACCGTCAGCCGTAGGTCAGTGACGGAGTCCCACGACCTAGCTTGACCATGAGGGATGATCTTTTCCATGCTCTGCAGTAGATGGTGCACGCAATCGGAGCTTGCACAACGGATGGTTAGGTTATTGAGGCGGGGTCCCTCCACGAGAAACTTCGCTAGAGGGGGGTTTGCAAGGGAGCAGGTGACATCGCGAACACACCATTCAGTGCAGGGTTCCCATGCCCGAATTGAAACGGATATAGGCAGGATACCTGAGCGGTCGAGGAATTTCTGCGCCTTCAAACGCACATCGTCAGTGAAGGGGATCGGGATGTCAAGGGATTTCCAGAGGTCATGCCTAGGGTAAGCAGCATCCCGCCAGCCTCTCGATACGAGGCATAAATTGATGAGCTCCTTCCTGCTAATCTTCAAAACGAAAGGGTCGGGGTAAAGTGCTGCAAAAGCGAATATCTCCCCCAGCAGTTCGGGAGGAAATCGGCGTAGTGGTGAGAGTATACCACGACATATGGCTTTCTGATGTTGGAAGAACCGGACCAGGACGTCAAAGCTCTCCCACTCCTGCTGGATTCGCCGTATCTCGTCAGCATTCGGTGCATTGTTGTTGTCCTTGAACGAAGCGAAGCACTCTTCTTCGCCCAAGTTGAAGGGGGCTGGTTCAACAGCCGGCATGATAGAGGAGACGTAGGGGTAGTATATGTGAAAATTGCAGAGCGACCGATAACGACGCGTCGCGGGACTGTGTTCACGCGCTAGCAAGTGCAATGCAGGCACTCCGGGGGTGTCGAGGGTCGAGACTCGACGGCACTTGGACCGCTGCGGGGTTCTCGTCGAGAGTTCCTCAAGGTTCGGCGCCGCAAGCAGCGGGTTGATTGTCAATACGGACTTCTCCTCAGGCTGGTATGACGCCTTGTGTCTGGAGGAAGCTGAGGAACGGGATGAGGAAACCTCTTGGCAGTGCGGTTAGGTCAAGTACCGTGAGGGTGAAGGTTCAGGTCAAGATTGGGTCAAGAAGCGTGACGCCACCCAGGTCCCAAACTTGAACGTGCATCTTTTTGGCAGGTGGTACAACATAGATATATAAAAGCCTTTATTAGTAAGTAATTCACCGTCTCTGTTAGTATATCGGTTAGTACACGCGCCTGTCACGCGCGAAAGCTGGGTTCGACTCCCAGACAGAGAGTCGTTTTGCCTCGACGAGGCTACAGGCTTATTTCTTTTGTTTTCCTATGCTAGAAGGTACAGTAGAAGTAGATATGGAGGGAAGGAATGATCCCCTGCGTACTATCGATATCCGCCCAAGGAAGTTTGAATATCAATGGACAAGTGAAGTCAAAGACCAAACTTCGAGCAGAACTCTGAACGTTGATGTGGAAAGAAAGAAATGCTAGCATATATATTTACGAAGTACCATTGACACGAGGGTGGTGTGGAGGTCAAAGGAAACCACGGGTCGCAACTGTATTGCGAAGCACAGCTGCACGGTGTAGCACTGGGTCTTCAGGCCTGCCATGCTTCGATACAGCTCCACCAAGGGCACGCGTAGGCGATTTGAAGGCGCGACCGCTAGGTGTAGTACCACGCATAGGAGAATCAAGGGACATGGGGATAGAGACGGAGGGAGAAGGGGCATGGGCAATTCTCCTGTGGCGATCGGCAGGAAAGAATACTCCCAATATGAGCCATCGACTCCTTCACGCTCCGGATCTGTATCTTCTTCGTCCGCTCCGACTCCCAAAGGCATGATGACCAATTCCGTCTGGGAAAGCGGGCTTCCGTCGCTTCTCGTAAATCCTCGCCTCGCTTTGACGTACTCCGTGACGCAGGAGGCGTCGAAGTATTGGGGAACGCTGCGTAGTTCCAGTGTTTGGAGGTTCGGAAGGAAGGCATCCGTACGACTCCCAAGAATTTCGAAGACATTTGAAGCTCCTTGGTGTGAAACTTCGTCCAGGATAATATGTGTCAGGGACGGGAGCCTGACGAAGACTTTCGCAAGCCCCTCACCCGATGTTTGCAGGGACCGGATTGCGAGGAACCGCAGCCTGGGCAGGCTAGATCCCGAGTTCCCCGCGAACTCTGAGATGTACCAGTCGAAGGGACGATCCATAAGCCCTTCTTCCCAGCACATAGCGCCTCTCAAGGGGGACTTTCCAAAACCGATATCCAACTTTTCGATATCGGGTGAGCGAAACCAGCGCATATACTCCATGCCTTCGGGACATATGTTGCGGAGGCATAGGGTTTTCAGCTTGGGGAGAAGAGCGGCGTGCGTCACAATCTTTCCATCTTGTTTGCCATTCGTCGTCAGGCAAGAGATCGAGGGTCCCCAGGGCCATATCACAGGCGAAGTGTTCGACATTTCGGCAGAATTGCAGGGCGTTCAGTATTTTAGCAGGGTCGAAAGCGCATTTCAGGTCGAATGTCTTCAGTCGAACGAGAAAGGCCTCAGGCATGTTGAGAGTCAACCCATAGGCGTTGCCCTCGTACAGAGGGATGTCGAGAGCGAAAGAATAGACTGAAGGCAGATGTTTGAATATCCTATCCTCCTCAGAATGATTAATTGTCTCATCCCACATGCCTACAAATTCCAGGCGGAGAGACTTGATGGTGTCCCATGGTCGGTGCTTCCGACCGCCCAAGCGATCTGCGAAGTGGGCCATGGAAGAGATGAAGTGGCGTATACATTCGGAGTCGTCGCATGAAATAGAAAGGTGGTGGATATGGGGTCCAGTGGTCAAAAATTTGACAAGGGCATCGCTAGTAAGGGAGCAGCCCCTCCCGGTACAGTATGTGTAGGTGCGGTCTGGTGCGATGATCTCGAGACTCTTGTGTGATTTTCCCGAGCGTAAAAGCCATTTCTCGACCTTTTCCATAAGCTCGACTGTGAACCAGTGGTGTAGGCCGAGCGAGCTCCAGAGCTCATGGGTGGAATACGCCGCGTTCCGCCACGTCCTACAAACAAGGCAGAGTTGCAAGAGCTGTTTCCTGCCAGGTCGATATAGCGCCCCTTTGGCCAGAGTAAAAGCAAGAATCTCCCCAATGATCTCGGGGGCAAGGGTGTCCATGAAGGGAGGTGAGAGCAGGAGAGAACACCGTGACGCGTGACGAGGCACTACTAGTTAGTAGGATACACTCGAGCTTATGTAACAAGAGTTCAACGTTCAACAGGGGCGGAGGCTCGCACTCCCTTCTTATCTCCTGCCTCCACTATGGACAACCTAGCTCTCGAGATTCTCGGAGAGATCTTCGTCTTCGCCTCTGGGGACATCCTGTACAAGGATGGCAGAAAGCAACTCCTCGACATCTCTCTGGTCTGCAAGGTTTGGCGCGACACGGTATTTCTCACCAATCGCCTTTGGAATTCGCTTGGACTGGAGTACGAAATCACGCCGACGCTCATGGAAAGGGCGGAGAAGTGGTTGGCTCGGGCGGGAACCCTACCGAAGCACCTCTCAATCCGTGCAGCCGACTACGATGGAGTCGAGTGTGAGGGTACATTCGCTTATAGACGGCGCGAATCCGGCAACGGCTCAGACGACACTATATGCTCGTTGGGGACCCATGCCCTGGCCGATTTTCTCACCATTGGGCCTATTATCCACAAACTCTCCATCTTCTGCTGTGATTCCCAGTGCCTACGGAATCTCGTCACAGCGATAGCGATTGCAAAAGGATATCACGGTAGTCGGGGACCCCGTCAATGGTCTTGGGATTCACTCCTATCACTTCATCTGGAAATAGTCGGCACCTGGTCCGAATGGGGGCCATTGGAGAAGGAGCGCCCAGAAAGATCAGACTTAATTTTCCGACACCTACCACATGTCGCTTCCTTTAACCTCATCCTACCTTCTTACGACAGATACCAAAGCGACAGTCCGTTTCTTTACCTTCCGACTGAACTCCTCGTCCATCTGACGAGGTTTACGTTCCAATGCGGGTGGCCCGGCAATGCGGCATTGTTTGTCAACGCACTAAAATCCTGCACAAACGTCGAATCCCTCACCATCGACATGGACTTGTGCATCTTCGACATCAACCCCGACGACCCATGGGACGGAGACCCCTATAACTGGAAGCCAGTTCTCCTCCCCAAGCTAAGGAGCCTTCACCTCCAGAACATAGATCGTAGCGGGCTTGAGATTCTCCGCTACTTTCGCTCCCCCATGATTGAGGAACTGGATATGTATTTCAATTGCCTGGACTACATCGATGGGCTGGAAGATGGTTCTTTTGGATCTCAATCGCACAGGAACATCGTGGAGTTCATCAAGAATTCCGAAGGCACGCCTTCCTTGCGGTATCTTCGCCTCTGTTGCTTTGCGATATCAGGGCGAGGCCTCTTACGCGTCCTCTCCAAGTTGCCCTCGTTAACCCACCTCGTATTGGATAGCGTTACAATTGGTGGGAGTATCTTCAGAAGGCTGAAGAAGAGGCAGCAAGTGCCACTCCCGAAGCTGCGAACCCTGGAGCTCCTGGGCGTTACCCCGGATCTCAACGCATCGCGGGTCATGAACTACCTCAAGGCATACCATGGTTGGTCTTGACGATTATAGGTTTTCAGGGGGAAGGGAAATCCGAGTCGATTTTATCGCATCATGGCATTTAGCCAGCTGTAACTGATTCATCACTTGTTTTCATTTTTTCACGTTTCGTCTTTGCTTCGTCCAACAAAGCACGCCCAGGTGCCAAACAACCTGTCACATTACTGCGAGTGCAAGACGATATCAGAGCGCTCCAAACGTACGCTGCCTCTCCAGGTGTCCATCTCAATCGGGGACTTTGCAGGACTCCGAACACGGCTCGCATCAAGTTCTTTGCTGATAGGAGCGCATATAGATTATCTACGGATAGTAAATGCCGATGATAGGACTCAACCAGGTCTCATAGTCTTCTTGCTTTTCCCGATCGCCTGTGACTCTAAGAGCACGGAACAAAAGTCTGTACGATCCATTGGGAATGGTAGTCCCATTCGCAAAGGTAGGCGTTTTGAGCGCCACGATATCAGCACCATTATTATTGATGTCCTGAGAACCAAGCCGGAAAGGTATGTCAGAACTCTGCAGAGGATGTTCCCAGGTCTTTGAATGAGCCAATGCTGACCTCGGAGTTTCGGCTAAGGCTATCCCATTCGCCAACAATGCCAACAACCCTGGCGTCAAAGAGTGGAACTGACCCAACCTGTATTTCCAGGGCGTGAGATGACGCCAATCGAAGAAAGCTCAGATACTGACTGTTGTGTCGGGCTGAACCAAGTCTAATCGCACCAGCGGAGACCCAAATGCCAGCCTTGGAAGTTCGCAGGGCCATCAGCGAAAAGGTTCTCGAGTTAAAGGCACGTCCCTTACCTGAAGACGAAGGTAGGATAGTCTTCGCCGACAAAGGTGTAGTTAGTGGGCTCTGTTTGAGCTTCTCCCATAGAGTTCTGAAGAGCTGGAATCTTTTCGCCGAACAGAGTATCAGTATCGTCAACAACTTGCTTGTCTCTGAGTGACGCGGCAAGGCCGAGATAGGATACATGGAAGTTCTCTCCTGGTCCAGAGATATGAATAAACCCTGAGTAAACGGGGAAACGAGTCGCGTCGATTCCTTGGGGTGGGGTAAAGGCGACTTCGACCATCTGGGAGCGACCAGGTTGTAAGGTAAACTGTGATGGAACGATGATGACGTCTGCGGCGTTGGGAACAAGAGGAACAGGGCCGGTTGATGCGAAAATCGAATTCTAAGATGTTGACACCATTAGCGTTGATTTAATCTAGGATCCGTTGTTTGTTACCTCCTGGACGGTCAAAGCAGTCCCAGCTGGACGATGAGAAAGAACATAGCTCTTGGCGCTCTTGCCATCGTTCCTAACCGTGAACGTTTGTCTGACGCCAACGGCTTCTGTAAGTGCAACCAAAGCGGCGGCGAGACGCGAGAGCCTACCTTCCCTGGTAATGAGCTGTGTCATTAAGAATCAGCTCACCCTTGGAGATGGAGGTCGTCGAAAACACTGCATCGTAGACGTTGATGAGGCCGGCACCTTGCTTAGTCAAGGTCTGGGGTAGAGCCTGCTCGTCCTTGGTACTTTGTACGCTGACGGCGGTGGTCTGGAACAGGGTGCGAGCGTTTCTCGCTGTGGCAGCGGTTTTGCCTCTGATCTGGAGCAAAAGAGCCGAGGCGGCAGCGACGAAAGGGGTGGCCATGGAGGTGCCGTGCCGAACGGATAGTAGGCCGCCCAGAGAGGGCGGCACAGATGAAAGAATATTTCCGCCGGGTGCGCCGATAGCAGGCTTGAACTGGAAGTCGTAGTTTGGCCCATAGCTCGAGAAGTTCGACATCAAGCCACCAAAGGGGTTTTCGATGTTCATGAGATCGTCGCCTTGGGGGAAAGAAATTGTAATCGGTGTCTCCGCTTTAAATTGCTCGACGAGCTATTTGGTGGATCGTTTAATTAGCTGAGGCCGCACCTGTCACGAGGAGATAATACTGACGAAAAGGCCATCCTCTGCCGGGATGAGTGACACGGGAAATGGCAAAGAAAGGCCTACAGGCCCTCCGCCATTACTGCTCCATCTTGAGCTCGTCATAGGAATACGGAGGAGCATCATGGACTTACTCGTAAATTAGTGCCCGTTCCGCACCTTTCGCTTGGATATTCGCCAGCTGTTGAGCGAAGCGGCAGGCTATCGCGCGACGTACAATAACGATGTACGGTGAGAGGTCAGGAGTAGATTCGGGAAGGGGGCTACAAGCGTCATTGTCGATGTTCACATTGTCGGGAGTCAAAACATAGATAGGCCATTCTCCTTCGACGGGGAGAGCGGGGAAGGCGTAGTAAGGAATTGGAGCGTGCTCAACGCCATGAACAAGGGCATTCGAGACAGGTATAACGGTACTGCGGTAAGGGTGTAAGCGTCAATCTGAAGAAGCGTGAAGCTAAGAAAACGCATACTTCTCTACGCTTCCGACAGAGATGACATCGGCACCAGTCCCAGGTTGATGAGTATACCAGGAGCCAACTGCGCCCTGACGAACATGTGTAAGCAAAAAAAAAACGGCACTTTGTATAAGCTTATCGACTGACATCGTTCCCAGCAGCTATGGCCACAATCTTGCCGCTTCTGGCGATCCGGCTGGCCACGACTGCGGTGAGAGAGCTCGCCCAACCGTTGGGTTCGCCAAGTGAGAGATTCATAATATCGTTGCCATCGTCTACGGCCCTAAGGAGTGCTTCGATAATAACTAGAAGACGCGAAACATGAATAGAGCGCAGCTAGGCATAGATGGACGCTTACCTTCGTCGCTTGCCTCCCCTGTACAGCCAAAAATCCTGTAAGAATAAAGGGTGGACTCGTACGCCACACCGGCAATGCCGTATGAATTGTCGGGGTCAGCGGCAATGATACCCTGAGGTGCGTGAGCTCCCTCATCCAACTGGCGCTTTTACACACTCACCGACACGTGCGTTCCGTGACCTGGGAGAGTTATGGATCAGAAAATGGGAAATCATAGGGTGCTGCTGCGAGTGGACTGTGGCTCACCCATACAATCCGCGGGGTCGTCGTCCGGCATAGGTTCATTAAAGCCATCGTAATCGTCGCCGACAAAGTCATATCCGCCCGCGACTTTATGACCTGGGCCGATCCTGCCTCCAAGAAGTGGATGCATATAGTCAATACCTAGTCAATAAACTCATCAGGAGTCTCGCATATGCTGATGGATCTCTCAACAAACCAGAGTCAATGCTAGCAGGTCGAGCTAATAAGGAATTGAGCATCTGGAGGCGTAGGGAGGTACGTACATTGCGATCTTGATGCCCTTGCCAAAGAACCCCCTTGCGTGGACTCTATCGACTCCCTGGAAGGCGAGTTCAGCACGCGGCGAGGCAGAGATATCACGAAAGCGTACCGTGATGACATGTGAGGAGACTGTCGAGGGGAGTGCTCTCGGGTCTCCAGGTTCAGTTACGATATGCGTATCATCGAGACTGATGAAGGGCCGTGACATGAAGCGAAACGCTTATAGATAGTACCATTACTCACACCGGGATCTTAAAGGTGGTGACAGGATAGACGTTCTGCAGGCCTGGAATATCATCAAGCGCGGAAGCGTCCTGATCAAATTATCGTAGGTATAGGCTGGCATGAGGCGTGCAAGGGACATACCGAAGTGCTCTGTACATCGCCTTGATCAACGGTTAAATTTTAGAATGGTAGCTTAACGCATACCGTGATCGTGAGCGAAGCACCCACAAAGTAGCCAGGACTATCGTACTCCTTGTTTACCTCAAACTCGACATCCCGCGCTTTAATGGAATCATAGACCGCGTCGATTGCCTATCAGCGCTCTGGTCAGAAGAGAGAATGAGACCAAAGAGAAATGGAGCTTACACGAGCGTAAGCACGCTTGTTGGGTATATTGGCCGCCTTGTCGACCTCGACTATGATCTTGTTCGGGATAGTAGGAAGCCTCGATGCGCCTTTAATAGAGGAGAACGGGATGGCGGCGAGAACAGCGCTTGCCCCCAGGAGGGAGTGAAGAATCGAATAGTAAATGAAGGGCTTCATCATAAGCGAAGACTACCGAGCAAATGACGAATGGAAAGACAGCAGGAGCTGCGGAGGAGTGTTAAAGACTCGCTATTCATCCCTGAAAGTTGAAACAAGGATATAAGTAACCCGAGCTCGGACTTCTTTTGATTCGAATCACCATATTTGTTTGTGTGCTGTTCACAGAGGGAGAAGCAGGCGATGTCCAGTGCATATGGTTGCCATTAGCGGTCGACATAGAGCGCTATGGGTCCGCTGGCGCTCTTCTATGTAGGCGCCCGTCAGTTGTGAGCAACATTACATCAGGGCTTTGCATTGCGGGCCTCTGGTAATCTCCATTCCGTGTTCAGAGCTGATGCCTAACGCACACAGGGGTCAACGTACAGAGATGAGGATGTGAAAAGAAGCATCGTCCTTGTGTTCTGCAAGTAACAAGTACTGCGAAAAGGCAGCTTCCATCGCATACAGCACCAGATTGCTTGTTGTACTTCATTTGAGAAATTGCTTCATCCAAGTTCGTCAGCGGCTTCCTGACGTTCCCAGAGTATTCCGAATGGACTTTCCTTCCCGTTTGTCAAGGAAAGGTGCGTAAGGAATCCAGGGAGGTGACGGTAGGAGGCAACGACGATCCGAGTCGGTTGTGTGCGCGCCGCGCAGCTATATAGATTGCCGATTCCGATCATTTCGCGGTCTGCGAAGGGCCAGAGTGCCTTACAAAAAATTAAAATTGCTCTTGGGGGAGGGGCACCTGGTTCCAAGTGACCAGGCCAAAGCTCGGAAAAACGCGAAGGAGAGGTGTCGGCCGTATTGCGATTGGTGTTCTATCTACCAATCGTACATCGAAAACATAATAAAAAGAAGAGATCCATCAGACAGACGCCCAGCTCGCTGGCAAGCACTTCAGGGAGTCTCGCGACTACACCCTCAACGCCCACCAAACGTCCTCGAAGCCCCCTTCCCCAAGAAGAGAGCCAATGTTCTCAGTCGAACGAGCGGGCGCGTTCAGTCATCGAGTGGATCTGAAAATGTGGCATTTGTAAAAATGCGAGACTCGGTCAGTTTCTGTAAACAGATCCTGTTCGAGTATGTTCTAAGGAAACCAAAAATGCCAGGATCCCAGTTTATATACGATTTTTGAGGTGGCCC
>JANDKE010001641.1:0-13328 GCA_027627275.1 Coprinellus aureogranulatus | reverse complement strand
GGAACTCCAGATCAGCCCTGCGGGCGTCGTGTTTTATAAGAGAAGCTGCAGACCGACTGGGACGCCTGGTCCTGAAAACGTACGCAATGATGTCGAGAGGAGGCTGCTTGCTGTTTTACCCTGCAGAACCCCAGACATGTTTCGAATGGAAGCGGGAGGCTTTAGCCATTAGAGCGGAGGTCTCTGTGACGTATGCGACGCATGGAATCCTCGTGTCGATCAATCGTCAGTCGTCCGCGTGGAACAAGCGCCCAAGCCTCCTGGCTATACGACTCCGAACTCGAGAGCTACGCCTTGAAGTCGCTGTCTCTCAAGGATCTACCAAAACAAGAACGTCGTGTTCTAGCCAGGGAAGGGTACACCGCTCGTGGGCTGTGAAAGCGCGATGTGCACAGTGAAGGGATGGAGGAAGGACCGAGATGACGTCGTAGGCGAAGATCTCCAGGATAGGTAAGAGTGCTATAAAGGGGACTTGAATCGTCGTAGTCTGAGCTCCGAGTACCACATAAAGCTAAAGAACGTTTCGAATAGGGTGATACAGGGAAGCTATGCTTTTGTTTCGTATATAGCTGTTGCTCGGCTTGTTGAAGTACCGACATGAGTGTGAGATGTCCGGCGGTTTGCCGAGAGTATGATTTATCGATATGAATCTCATGCACGTGAAGAGGGAGGGTCATAACCCGTCAGCGACGCTGGAGGTCCAGTGAAGCCAGTGAATTTCGTGTCCTTCCGGCTTCACCTCGTCGAAGTTGCGTCGAAGGGGGAATCTGCTGCCCTTCTCCCGCTGCGGGTTGAATTCAATTGACAAAGATCGTGTTTGGATCGTGTTACCATATTCTTTGTTTTAGCATTCCTTATACCAAGCGGAATAGATGAGAGGAGTACTCCTCTCTACTTGGAAGGCCAACACAACACTATTCCCATCTTCTTAGGTGCCAGTGAAAGGTGAATCGCGAAAACAAATCCCAATTCGGGCGCTCTCGCAGTGGTTCTGGATGTCCCGCCTACCGACATGACGTGGAAAGCTCAGCTGGAGTGGGATAGTAACTTGTGGAGCTCATTATCAATGTCACGGTGACGACTCGGAGGATAATAAGCCTGGGTCTGGGAGCGATTTGGGGAGCGAGAGAGTGACGATGAAGAAAGTGAGTTTCAATCGACCGGCTTCGGTGTTCATTATACCAATCCGGGTGGACGAGAGGAGTATTCCATTGTATTGGATTGAGAATAATCCCCAACAGAGTCGCTTCGAGGAATTCATTTGCTCGCGAGATTAAACTCAATGCCCAAACGAGGACTCCGGAGGGGGACGACGTCACCCGGAACCAAATGCATTGCGGCGTTTTGTGCTGCGAAATCGATTGGCTGAGAGTCAAATAGAGACCCGTGATTGGCCAACTATGAAACCCTAATGAGCGTGCAATCCACCTGTCCATCTACCGCCCCTCTGAACCGAAGAGCGCCCGCAAACAAGCGCCAAAGGAAAGAGGCGCCTGGACGTGATTGGCTAGGAGAGGGCCTAGACCGTCTAAATCGGGGCAACACAAGGACGATCCGGGGGCTCCACGTGCTTCGGCGCGTTTGTAACAGCCTTGAGGGTCTGGACCTGGTCTGGAACAGCGAACGGTACTCGGCTCTACACCCGCAGTGTTTTTTCTCCGTTTCTCTCCCAGAAGCAGAATATGACTACCCCTGTTGATGTGAATGGCGAAGCACAGAGGCTCCCTTGGGTCTGGCCCCCAGTGTGCACTGAGCCCGCTCTCTCTATCAGTCACCTCGTTCTCCCTGAAGTACCTCCGAAGCGTCGGGTTCTCCCTGTTGGGCTGAGCAGGGGGAGGTGCATGGCCAGCTTGAACTTCAAAGCTAGGCAATGGCGCCTCATCTTCATCATCCCAGCCGAGGACGCCCATTTTATCATTCGCACTACGAGAATATACTGCCCTGAGATCCCGATTTCGGTCGGCCAGCATCGGCATTTCAGAAACATCCTCCGAGGGCTTCAGGTCGCTCATCGGCTTCAACTGCTTCTGCACAGAAGCGAAAACCTTTGGCGGCGCTTCATCCTTGGCCTTCCCCTTGGACTGCTTCACCTTTTGCTCGCGTTGGGCTCTTCGCTGCGCTAAGGAAGTTGAATCCCGATCCCGTTCTCGCCTGGCAAACCCTTGCTTCTGCAAAGCACTGTAGATATCCCTTCCCGCTACTGTTGGTGTGATCGTTGATGGTCCCGCTGCATTGCCCGTCGCTGAGCCTTGCGACCTGGGAGGAGCAGATATGGAGGTTTGTGAAGGAGTCTGAAGGATGGAATCCAACGCTGTACTGATGACTCTCTGGGGCAGTTTCGTGCAATATTTGCACATGCAGTTCTTCGTGTTCATGGTTTCATCACGATAGAGCCAGATTGCGTGGGGAATGAACTCTTTGATTGAGCGAAACCGTTTGTGGACGGGACCTAATATCCAAGATTTAGGTAGATTCTTGTCGCGATGTACTGGCACATACCGTAGAGATAAATATCCTGCCTTGGGGCACCGGCTTTACCCTTGTGGTGATTGTACATCCTGTAGTTTGCAGGCCAATCTCTGAGGATCGCGCGGCTGGCGTCCACTAGCAAAACGACTGTTAGAATATTCATATTACGGGCAGAGAGTGCACACCATCAGCAGGGAAAGAGTCTAGAGCGATTGCATTCCCCACAGCAAGTCTCCACCTCAGCGCAACGTCCTGGTCAATCGGAACGTGCTTCATCCAGTTGATTTCGCCGTTGGCATCCTCGATGTAAGTGGTGTTGGATGGCCAAGTGCGCTGCTCTCCATCGGACCGCGTAATATCTATCCAAATAGGATCGTCTGGGACTTTTTGTGCACCGGGTGCGACATTGCGGGGCGCCATCTGGGCAGGAGGAGACGGAGAGGCGAGAACGAGCAATTGAACGTTTGCATCCAAGCCACGCGCACCTTCGGGTCCTGTTCTGCGTGGGAATGATGGAACAAATACACACAAACTCAGCGCCGATATAACCTCGAGAACGCGCAGTCCCTTTTTCATTTACTTCTGTCGTCGGTGCCTACTGCAATAACATCCATTCCATCGGTCAACAACGGCGCGCTTTTCTTTGTTCTTCTCCGCAAGTCTCCAGCCTGATATCGACGCCGTGATTCATCTACGCCATGCATGCATTCTCCCACATGCAAGGGGTTAAACTACGCGGCAAAACCGACGCGCTCACCGCGCCGCGGACTCGCAGAACGTCGACTTGAACCATCTAGGAGACGCTTTGAAGAGGCCGCACAGCTATGCAGTACTGTACCGCGGATAACCATTTGTAATGCTGTTGATAGAATGACGTATCAAAAAGAAGATGCAATTCCGTCCATCCTTGTTCCCTACAGTCATGTCGCCGACATCCAACGGAGGAGGCTTCGAGACCTCCACAGGCACTCTTTACGTCTCGAAGCCATACCGCTCAAAATCGTCGAAGAAGCTGCGCGCCCTTGTAACATTTACGCCAAGGGATTCGGCGTTCGATAGGGGCAACCAGCAGTCGACCACCAATGAATTCCGAGGATTCTTCACCCTCTTCTGGATCTCCATCTTTATCTTCACTGTACAGACCTATGTCAGAAGCTTCGAAGCCGACGGGATGCCTCTCAACCTCGACTTCGCCGCCATGTTCTCGAGGATGCAATTACGCTGGCATGGAGCGACGCTTTGCTGGTATTGACCACAGGAATATGCGTCCCTATTGCAATCGCTCTGAAGAATAATTGGATTCAGTACTACTGGACAGGCCTCATCATCCAACACGTACTCCAGACCACCATTCTCTTCTCTGCAATCAAGTGGACGTTCAACCGCCAGTGGCCATGGGTTCAGTCAGGATTCCTTACCTTGCACTCATTCGTGCGTCCTGTCTCCTATCTCGTAGCAGGGTTTGAACCTAACAGCGTTTGCCAGGTTCTTATCATGAAGATGCACTCATATCTGACCGTGAACGGACATATGCAAGCGACCCGGGAACGGGCAGAGTCAGTGCTGGCCGACTTGAAGGAGCTGGTATCGAAGCTCTACCCTGGAACTTCGTTCGATGACGCAATCCAGATGGCTCAAACAGCCCGGCTCGAGAAGGAGAAGCGAGAGGAAATGGCAGCTATGCTCATGTCTCAGTCGGATTCGTCAGGCACTTCCACGCCGAGGGAAGGGACACCTCTGCCAGTTGACGGCGGCAACCCCAACTCCATCTCCTCCTATGTCGATATCGGAACGGCCGCTGCCCTCAGGCGCCGGCTAAACGGGGTCTCGGAGACAACCTCTAATGGACTGAGTGTTCCGCCGCAGCAAGTTCACTCTGCCGGCTCGCAGGCAGTCGATGCACCACTCCCAGCTGGCAATGGGGTAGTCAAAACCTCTGCCGGTTCATATACAGCCCCCCGCCCCCGATTTCATCGCTCTCTCAGCACCGCCTCCACCCAAGCATCCCCTAGTGCACCACCCGAACCAGGAGATCGCTACTTTGGCCGAATACTATTCGGAGGTGCTGGCAGATATGCGAAGTAATGGCCCGAAGGACTATACCCAATGGCCGGATAATATCACTTGGAAGAACTTCGCGGACTATATGCTCATCCCCAGTTTGGTTTATGAACTAGAGTACCCACGTACTACGAGGATACGCCCTGTATATGTTTTCGAGAAGACGGTGAGCTTCACTTCGATGAGCTTGTGCGACGAGGTATTGATTCGCCATAGGTTGCGACTTTCGGGACATTTGCCCTGCTTTACACTGTGACGGATCGCTTCATATTGCCCTACACCCCGACACCAGAGCAGTCTTTCTTCCGCTCTTTGTTGGATCTTGCTTTGCCGTTCATGATCGCCTATATTCTGCTGTTCTACATCATCTTCGGTAAGACTGACTGTTCTTCCCAGCGAATGTGCTAACTTCCCATGAACAGAGTGTATTTGCAACGGCTTCGCCGAAATTTCTCGGTATGTTCCCTTACATATTCCAACGACCTTCTCTTGACTCTCCCCTTTACCAGCTTTGCTGACCGACAATTCTATGAGGACTGGGTGAGTCCACTCCTTCCATCGGTTTGCACAAGCTTATACGCGCTCTCTTCCCAGTGGAACTCAACCTCCTGGGACGAATTCTCCCGCAAATGGAACAAGCCCGTTCATACCTTCCTCCTCCGACACGTCTACGCTGCGACTATTCTCAGCAGCTACCGTCTCTCCAGGACCGCCGCCATGCTAGTAACCTTCGCCCTTAGCGCCGCTGCTCACGAACTCGTCATGGTCATTGTAACGCGGAAGATTCGCATGTACTTGTTCATGATGCAGATCATCCAGATTCCGATGATCTTGATTGGTAGGCTGCCTGCGGTCAAGAGGAATAAGACACTGGGGAACATCGTGTTTTGGCTAGGGCTTTACGCCGGATTCCCGTTGCTTTGTGTGGCATATGTCGCACATTAGGCCGTAATATCTGCTGTTGGGACTTTAACATACCCTAGTATAATCGCTTTATCCATAATCAACTACTGCCTGTCTTTTCTGCTCAAGAGGTCCATGAGGATGCCGACATTGAACATTCTTCACAAGGTGTGTGTTCCTCTGTAGTGTATTGACCTCTGTACTGACATGTGTACACCACAGGTACGTGCATTACTTTCCTACCATTGTGGCAAGCTTTTCCTCTGTTGCCGAGCAGCGGGGAGCAAGCTTGACCTCGCTAGCCAGGATAGAGGAATGGCTACAGCCTTGGCACCTTGCCAGATGTTTGGGCCCGCGTACCACGGAGCGCCTCTCAGCCACTCACGTAAATCACCAACCACAGGCACGCAACTTGCATTCAGCTGACTTTTGCCACAAACGCCGCCCAGTCGGTCCTCTCCTCAAGTATCCTCTTCTCGGTAAGTGTCTTCACCGGCAATCTATGTTCAAACTGCGCTAACCTTATATGTATTGGCCGTATCGTGCCTCTCATCAGCTCGCGATCGACCTCAGTTCTACGACGAATCTTTTCGTACATTCAACAATTCAGTCAATCGTCCAATTCATTCGCCGCTGGTTATCTTGACGCTCAAACTAGGTGGCTGCGTCCACCTGACAAGCCTCTCTTGGTTCACTGGGCGCATGGCCAAATATTTCCCTCGGAAATATGGTGGAAATATTGAAGAAATAGTCTTAATATTTCCAAATCTTGCATATTTACACCATATTTGGGCATTTTTGGAAATATTTAGGTTATTTCACTCATGTTTTAACAGTATTTCCTGCGGAAATATTAGGTCATGCGCCCAGTGGTTGAACACTTGGAGATCCACGGGGAGTTCCGCGTGTTCTGCAGGTCCTGACGCAGTCGGATATGCGGTCACGGCAGTCTTTCGGCCCTTCTCCCCAGGTTCTACGGCTGTGTGTCGAGAGGCATTGCTTCCCAGTACGTCCCCGGTAGAGACAAGTTTTCTTTGGCAGAACCTCCATCTCCCCCCTCTACAGATTGAAGCCGAGTCTGCTTTCCTCATCGGCCCTGGTCCCCATGATGTATCTGGTGACCTCTAGTCGGCTCCCACACCGCGCAAATTGGAAAAGGTTCCTTGTGCCTAGTGCACACACTAATACAATCGCCACTCTTATCTATTCGATTATTCCATGCTGACATCGTTCTCTTTAGTTGTTGTGATCGCTCCGCGACAAAGTAGTCATTATAAGGAGGAAGATGGAGGTAACGATCCTGCAAGCCTCCACCCACCATGGCCACCGCTCTCGCCGATTCGCTCAAAGGCGACGTCATCACCCGCGACCACCCTGAATACGATGCCTCTATCGCACGATGGGTCAAGAATTCAGAGCGTCAAGCTCGGTTCGTGGCCTTCGTCAAGGATGTGGAAGATGTCGCGGCAGCCATCTCATACGCTAAGGCGCACAAGCTCCCTATCGCCATCCGCTCTGGAGGTATCAACTTGGTTGCATCGTCTGTTGAAGATGGCCTTGTCATCGACTTGAGCCGACATTTGAACAAGGTTCGCGTTGATGCTGATAGCCGCCTCGCCTACGTCGGTGGAGGAGCGCTTTGGAAGGACGTGGATGCCGAGACTATTAAACATGGCCTAGCTACCCCGGGAACCTTTGCGAACTATGTAAGAAATCGTACCTTTCCGTCATCTTGGCGCAACACACTGATACGCGTTTGCCTGTAGACAGGAGTGGGAGGGTGAGGCTGTTCCTTCATTACTTACATTGAGGGTCGTCGGCTGACCAACCCTCATAGTATGACGGTGAACGGTGGCTATAACTGGCTCTCCGGGCGACATGGCCTCATCCTCGACAACCTTGTGCAGGTGACCGTCTTCAACGCTTGGTTTACGGAACGATATTGATAAACCTTCAGGCGACCGTCGTCACTGCTGATGGCTCTACGCTAACTGTCAGCGATACCGAGAACCCGGACTTGTTTTGGGCGATTCGCGGTGGGGGAGGTGACTTTGGAGTCGTCACTGAGTTCGTCTACCGCCTGCACCCGCAAAGGGCGACTGTCTTCGGCGGTTTGGCCATCTTCACTCCTGACAAGTTGGAGAAGTTGGTCGAAGTAACCAAGCGGTGGTATGCGACTATCAGCGAGGATGCAGGACTCTTCCTCATTACAGCCACGGCTCCCACAAGTACGGTTGAACCACACGCTTTGCAAGCTCTCGCTGACCTCAGTCATTATAGGTCCATGCATCATTGCTACCATATTCTTCAATGGCTCTGAGGAAGAAGGACGTGCAAATTTCAAGGATATTTTCGACGTAGGTATGGTCATTCCCAAATATATTCCCCTACCGCAGGCCCTCAGGCTTCAATAGGCCCTGCTACAGATACCTGCGGGGAAATTACATACGAACAGGTAGTTAGTTTGCTCGTGAGTCTGCCTCCACATCGCTTCCGCCGATTGCTCAAGGTTAGCACCCTGATAGAACGGCCACGGACACAGAGTACCTGGTGGTATGTTTACTAGGGCTGTCGCCCCAGAGGCCCTCCTCTATCCCACGGCGGAGGCCATGGACTTTGTGACGAAGATATACGAAGGAGGACAGCACTACTTCTTGTGCCTGTACGAATATCTGCCTATCACCAAGACCAACTCCATCGACCCCGCGGCAACCGCGATTCCACGACCTTTGAGGATGAATGTCCAGAGCATGCTGCAGTGGGACGGCAACTCGCCGCAGCAAACGCTCGATGCCAAGAAGATCGTGGGGAAGCATATTGGTGTCTTGATGGGTGGACAAGGTGCTTTTGGTTCCCCCTCTGAGCTAACTGAGAGCTACGGTGACGGTACGAACCCAATCATTGACTTCTCAAAACATAGCCACCAGCCACTAACCTCGGGCTTCGCAGATGTCATCATCCCTTCCGAGTACCTCCCTAATCCGATTGTCCTTCACACCCCCAACAGCCCCCAGTCAATCTTTAAATCCAACTACCCACGTCTTCTCGAAGTCAAGAGGAAATATGACCCCGACAACGTTTTTGACGCGTTCGGGAGGTGGGCTCCCATCGCTCTTGGCGCCTGAATTCAAGTTATCGTCGCAGGAATCCATGAATAGTCAGAAGTAACGTGTTTCAATGTTGTACAATAGGCCGTCGTATGATCTTCACCTCAGGTTTGCGTGATATCATAGCAAGGGGTTTCGTTTGAATTGCAGTGAAGGCATTGTGGCGATAGTAGGCTCAACTCGCCAGATGCTTGGGCCCGCGTACCCTGCACCGAGCGCACCCACCCATTCACCGATAAAGGGTGAACGCAAATGTTTACCGTAACGCCACCCAGTTATTTTCGGTGTGCAAAGTGAGTTGCTGTCGACCTCAGGCCTCGGTCTATGACGGTGACTAAGCTCACCAACCATGTATATTTAGACTCAACAAACTGTATACTGCCGTCGTCTCATGACCTTTAAGACTCTGAGCTATGACGACCTTTGTCTGCCGCGCCAGCAACCTGGTCAACCGTACAATCCATTCGCCACTGGTTATCTCCCAGTTCATGCCCCACCTGATGAGGGACGTACTCTCCATGTTTGGAGAGCTATCAAGTCCGATACCTCAGACAGGCGAGCTACCAAAACAGCCTATATCCGTCTTCGATCACTCCTATGGCTTGCATAGTCTTTATGATACTTTCGGGGAGGCGTAGGTCTTCTGTGATGCGTCCAACAATCTTTCATCGCTCGTAAGATGGTGCAACCTGAGTTTGAAACTGGTCCGCACACGCATGCCTTCTTCACTCCTCTGGTGCGTGCACCAATACAATCGCCACTGTTATCTTCCCGTTCATTTTAGAATGAAGTGCCACATGACGAGGTTCTCTTTATACAATGCAACACCTCGACGAGGACCCGGCGGAGCTATAAGAAGAGGACTTGGGGGATCGATCCCGCAAGCCTTCGCCCCTCATGGCCACCACTCTCGCTAATTCCCTCAAAGGCGAGCTCGTCACCCCAGACCACCCTGACTACAGCCCCGCTATCGCACGGTGGGCAAAGAACGCAGAGCGTAGGGCTCAGTTCGTCGCCTTCGTCAAGGATGCAAACGATGTGGCAGCAGCCATTTCGTACGCGAAGGCAAACAAGCTCCCTATCGCTATCTGTTGCGGCGGGATCAATCCTGTTGCGTCTTCTGTGGAAGGCGGCCTTGTTATCGACTTGAGCCGACACATGAACAGGGTTCGGGTTGACCCAGATAGTCCCCTTGCATACGTTGGTGGAGGAGCGCTTTGGAGGGACGTGGACTCGGAAGCCATCAAGTACGGCCTGGCCACCGCTGGGTCCTTTGGGAATGTTGTAAGGACTGATTTCTCCTCGTCGTTGTAAAGCAGAAAACTGAGCCTGTGTATGTTTAGACAGGGGTTGGAGGGTAAGGCTATCGTCCTTGTCTGCACTTAGCGTCCAAAAGTTGATTCCCTCTCTGTACAGAATGACAGTAAACGGTGGATATGGTTGGCTCTCCGGAAGGCATGGGCTCATGAGCGACAACCTTGTGCAGGTAAGCATGCTCTATTATGGGTTCGTGGCGCGATATCGATAATCTTTCAGGCGACGGTCGTCACAGCTGATGGCTCTACCCTCACTGTCAGTGATGCTGAGAACCAGGACTTGTTCTGGGCAATCCGCGGCGGGGGAGGCGACTTCGGAGTCGTCACTGAGTTCGTCTACCGACTGTATCCCCAGAGGGCCACTGTCTTCGGCGGTATGGCCGTCTTCACTCCCGACAAGCTCGAGCAGTTAGTCGAAGTAACCAAGCGATGGTACCCCACTATCAAAGAGGATGAAGGTCTATTTCACATTGTGACTGTTGGACCCACTGGTACGCTCGAGTTAAATCGAATCTGGGTATACCTCCTAAGAACGAAACAGGACCATGCATTATCGCAGTCATATTCTTCAATGGATCTGAGGAAGACGGTCGCAAAATCTACAAGGAGTTCTTCGACATAGGTATGGACACGTTCATTCACCACCGCTATCCCAGATTTTCAATTCTCGGCAGGTCCTGCTTTGGATACCTGCAAAGAAGTTCCGTATGACCAGATGAATCACTATGCATTCTCTCATTGCTTAGAACAGTCGACACCCCGTTAGAACCATCATGGAGAACATGGTCGTTGTTTCTTTTCCAGGGCCATCTCTCCGGAATCTCCCCTCTATCCTACGGCGGAGGTAGTCGAAAGCGTTGTGCAGGCCAATGAAGGAGAGCACTACTACTTCCTGTGCCTCTACGAATATTTGCCGTTTCACAAGATCAACTCCGTCGAAGCCAGCGCGACGGCCATTCCACGCCCACTGAAGGTGGCCGTCCAGAGCGTTTTGCAGTGGACAGGCAACTCACCCCAACAAAGTATTGATGCTAAGAGGCTTATGGCGAAGCACATCGGGCTCCTCATAGGAGGGCAGATTAACCTTGGCTCCTCGGAGTTGACTGAGAGCTACGGCGACGGTGCGTTCCTACAGTGACCGATTCACAACATGATCATTGATCTCAATTTAGATGCCATCGTCCCTGAAGAGTACCTCCCTCACCCTCTTCTCAACCATACCGCGACCAGCGACCAGGTGATCTTTAAATCGAACTATCCACGGCTCCGTGATATCAAGAGAAAATACGACTCGGAGGGCATTCTCGATGCGTTCAAACGGTGGGCTAAACCCATCTCGGAATGTACCGGCTAATAGAACACTATGTTGTATGATAACTCTTTGATGAATGGAAGTCATAGTAGTACCCTATTTGGCTTCATAGCTCAAGGACTTTATTGATTCATACTGACTAACTGATCGAGATGGCCAGATAGCTCACCGCGTGTAACCATCATCAGTAGGCGACGAATGATAAGCGCCCGCCCCCGCCGACGCCTAAGTATGTTGTCGCTCGGACACCCAAGGAGCATGTTGAGCAGTGCAGCAGTATATATGATGTTTCAATCGTGAAGGTGTCACATTTGTATCCTTGACGGGCTGACAGGCGTCGTTGCGAGATTCATTGCAAAATAAGCGCCCAACCGCGAATTGGGCGGATGCCGACTCGGGCGATCGTAGCGATCTTTCCATCACCTCTGGACCTATGTATGTAGGCTTTTCCTTTCTGCTCGTCTGGTGACATCTCGGAAACTATAGGACTACAGGAACGATCATCGTCTTGTGCCGCCACATCTACACTCAAGAAGCCACCAGTGCCTCCTACTATAGCCTACTATGCGTCATCGGACTGCCCACATGATCTTCTTCTTGACATCGCTTACACACAGGTACCCTTTATCAAACGAATAAAAGGCAGACCTGGGAACACCTTCTCCGGAATACTGCCCACAATGACTGACACCCTCGCAAACTCTATCAAAGGGGAAGTGATCACTCCTAACCATCCTGACTACAGCGCTTCCATTGCGCGGTGGGCCAAGAATACAGAACTCAAAGCTCACTCTGTTGTATTTGTCAGCTCTGCGGAGGACGTAGCAGAAGCCATATCCTATGCGAGGGCCAACAAGCTTCCTGTGGCGGTACGCGGAGGGGCCGCTAATCCTTTCGGCAAGTCGTCAGTCGAAGGTGGCCTGGTTATCGATTTAAGTCGACATCTGAACTACGTTCGAGTCGATTCAGAGAAACAACTGGCTTACGTTGGTGGGGGAGCGACTTGGAGAAACGTTGACGAGGAAACCATAAAGTATGGTTTTGCGACGGTCGGCCCAACGGTGAATCATGTAAGATGGTCTGCTTGGCTTCTGTCCATAAATGTGGCTTGACTCCGAGTAAACCTTCTCTCTACTCTCTAGACAGGCATCGGAGGGTAAGCTTCGTTGTTCACTGACCGTTTTATCTTCTAACAAAATATTGTACATACTAGAGTAACTTTGGATGGCGGGTACGGCTGGTTAACTGGTCGTCATGGCCTTGCAATCGATAGCCTTCAACAGGTGCGCTCTGTGTGCCAATCACCATACTTGGAAGCAACGGACACCCTATATTCGTTTAGGTCACCATCGTCACGGAAGATGGTTCAGTCCGAACTGCCAACGAGACATCATATCCAGACCTCTTTTGGGCTGTCCGAGGCGGGGGAGGTAGTTTTGGCGTCGTCAGCGAGTTTATCTTCAAGCTCCATCAGCAGCGTAGGACTGTATATGGCGGTCGCATCATCTTCACTCCGGACAAGGTTGCGAAGCTGATAGAGGCAACGAACGCCTGGCATCCCAATATCAAGGATGATGAAGGCATGATCCAGGTGGTGGCCGTCAGCCCCGCAGGTGAGCATTGATCCCTTCTATCCAGCAAGCTCGATCGCAGTGTGATATTTGTCTGCAGGCGATCCGGTCATTGCTGTCCATCTCTTCTACAACGGCTCGGAGGAGGAAGGCCGGGCGAACTTCAAAGACTTCCTGGATATCGGTGAGACTATGGTGTTTTTGCCACAGTGAAGTTGCCTCACCGGACGAGCAGGCCCTGTGAGAGACGACTCGAAGGAGATACCTTATGAGGAGGTCAATGCATTCATGGTAGGCCCGTTCTGTCACTCCTCCATGCAGCGACTTACTCTATGTAGAACGACAAGGTCCCGCATGGGAACTGCTATCTCGTCGAGTCTGTCACCCAGAACGCTCCGGACCAACAGTCCATTATGCGACTCCTGCAGAAGACGGGTGAGCTGGAGAAGGGCGGGCAGTATTCTTCATACGTCATATTTGAATACTTCCCTCTCGCCAAAGCCAATTCAGTGCCGGCGTCCGCGACAGCTCACCCGCGAGGACTTCTTCCTAATGTCCTTGTTATGCTGAAATGGGGCGGTGACTCGTC
>JANDKE010001640.1:0-13338 GCA_027627275.1 Coprinellus aureogranulatus | reverse complement strand
AGACGTGCTTGCCGAGAAATGAGGCCGGAAGAGGAGGCCTCCTCCCTGATGTCTTCCAGATGGTAGACCTCAGCCATGGGTAGTGGAATGGGGGAAAGAGGAACGATGAATTCCTCCATCATCCGCTGCGATAGTATAAGTATCCTCGCCATAACGTTCCGGAAAATACTACGGGGATCCAATTAGTGGGCCACATCTGCATAAGCGGGACCTCGGATGTCATCAAAAGTTGTCGTGCGCATAGGCGCCCTCGGCCCTCCGATCTCCATGCACCACCAAATCGCAACCAGGCCCACGCCGACTTCGCCGTCCCGGTACGTGATTACTGCGATTCTTGTTGACTGCGTGTCAAGTCCTTCAGCTAACGATACGCCTGTCCGAGTCGTCCAAGTTTTGCCTTTAAGTTACGCATTAGGGACTGCTGGACGCGACTTTTCTCTTGGCTATCGAGCGAGGACGAGATCAACATCCGCGTGGCTGAGTAATTTTGCTAGCCGATCTTCGACACAGGCACGGGCCGAGCGTTTTCGTAACGGGAAAGTGGAATCCACGCCTCCACGGGCGTCAATTGCGCTGAGTCAATGACAAATATCCCTGTAGTCATCCGCAGCGTTCCTGACGACGGGCGTCGAGGAGATAAGCTGCCTGGCTGCATGGCGAGCCAACGCGCGTTCACGGCATGCCGAACACTGGTGGCCCCTGACTGCAGCCTTAAGTTGCTCAGTAGTTCAGCATGTTTGCTGCGACGTGAACCTGGAAACCAGGCTGTCAGACAGATAACCATGACACACCGGATTGCCATGAGACAACTCACAGTTTGGTGAACAAGTCACATCCCAAATGACGCGATAGCTACGACCCGGGACCAGCCAGATGCTGAACCGATTATCTGTGGCTGACGATTGGATATTGGAGCTGTGGGGAGTACATCCAGCCGGTCCTTATCATCGTACACCGTTTCCGACCATAATCTGAATCCATGCTGCCCGCCGTAGGACCTTCGTCCTCCACACACCTGCGTATTGAGATAGAAAGGCGCCCATTGACGGCATTTTGGCCCTCTAGTCACTCGAGAGCCGCCCGTTGCCACCCTGGAGGTCCAAGCAAGAATGGTATCCTCCATTTCAGTTTCGAAGGGAGCTGCGGCGACATGGATGACCTCACGCAGTTCGTTGACCGTTGGTTCCAACTGATAGGCTTTCCTTCTTCTGTCAGGTTCTCAGCCAGTGACGGCGATTTTGCGCCATTAGTAGGCTCTCAATAAGGCAGATTGTACCAGGAACAGCCTCAAGTGCTCCAGGGGCTCGTTCGAGGTGTCGAAGTCGGTGAAACTGTCACTCATTCGCTGTTCGTCGTCAGCAACATCGTGCACGGCGTAAATGCCAGGTTCTCCCACCTCTAAAAGCCCTCCGTCGCCACCGATTGCTATCCGCATTGAACGCGAGGTCGTAGTCACACCTGAAGACGAGAACGGCGTGCCGGTTGTGCTGAGAAAGGCATCAATATCCCACAAAACATCCCCGCCGCCGCGTGTCCGCAGCATCAACTCTGTTCTCGACGACGACGACGATATCGAGGAAGACGGCAGTGAAGAACAGGAAGAACAGCCTCGTCGCCATCTCTTAGTGCCCCATTCTCTGTTCAGGAGACTTTCGACAACCTCGCAAATGTCTCTCCCAAGAGCCAACTACGACCCTCGGAGGGTGTGTCTCAACCCTTTCCCCGAATTCACGCTGGGGAAGCACAAGAGGACGATTGGAGTCTACTTGGCGGGTGCTTTGGTGCGTATATGCGTGAATACCGCCCATAGAGAGACTTATTGGACCGCAGTTCGCTATCGCCAATTGGACATTCCTCGACGCAGCCATCCTTTCGGCACATTCCAAATCGCCATGGGGGAAGCCAGGCAACGAAGAGCCACCGGTGCACGTTACGTTTGTCGACTGGATTCCGGGAATCTGCTCCCTCCTAGGCTACCTGGTTATCAACATGATTGACAAGGACAGGATTCGAGGGGACGAAGGGTTTGGGGACTCTCGTGCGGTGTGGAGGGCGCGGTTGTTCTTGTTTATTGGGTTCGCGCTTATGGCTGGGGGATTGGCTGGTAGTGTGGTGCGTGCCATGTCCTCAAGATTCTGAATTGTATGCTAATGGAAGTGCAGACGGTGCTAGTGTTGAAATACGTGCTGAACAACTACCCGGAGCAGTTCACGTACTACGGCTATGCCAACGTCTCGCAGAGCGTGTGCATGATGCTGTCTGCGGTTGTGCTGTGGATCGCGCAGAGTACGAGCAGCGAGTACGAATACAACCTTACCCTCTGAGAGGGTCGCCTTCGTGCCATGGACATTGGCTTCTCGACTTGTATTTTATGCTGTACTAGCTGATGCCCGTGCTACGCACGGGTTTGTAGGACAACCTGACCCGTAGATGAGCTGCACGGTGAGTCGTGATGGATGTCGGTGAGTGAGAGTCGATGCCGAATCTTCCTTGAAGTGGTTTGTCCAAGGTTTGTCAACAGACGTTCGGAGTTCGTAGGACATCACCAGTCGTCGCTGACCCCCGGTTGGCTCCTCCTGCGCTCAACGGACCCGCATTGCATTACTGTTATGCGTGCTCCTCCTCAGCTGTGCGTCAAGCAGAGGAGCTCCTCTCAAAGTTTCCGCTCACTGTCGGAGTCACGATCGGTCGCCCGGTTCGCCGCGCCATCAGCCATCACAGCATCAGCGAACCGGTTCGCTTTGGGTGCTCAATGCTTGCACTCGCCCGCACCGAATTCTAGCGCGATTTTTGGAGGATGTACAACGATGCATTGTTGAAATACAATGCTGGGACAACCATAGCCTGCAGAGCTTCCTGAAGAGCTGAACACGATCGACTGATGATCTATTGCCACCGAATGACTTGCCTCTATGACTCGTGGGAAAAAGCAAGGCTTTTTATATTATTTAGGATATCAACGCTGATTCTGTGCCCAGTGGTTTCGTCGATTCCAAGAGGGCTCTTCGGTTTGGGCTAGGGCAAGCTCTGGAATGTGCGTGGTCAGAATCGACGACGGACTAACTGGCATCCACGCTGGTCTCAGCTGTGCCATCGAGGCAGAGCGACCCCTTGTTTGATGATAGCATTCCACATGCCATTCGGCTGGCCCCAAGGAAGCCGGGTGCAAGGGTCGAGCTCAGTGAATCTAACTCCCGCAATGGCATTTGACAATCGATTCCCGTATTCGACTTGGGCCAAGGTGAAGCGAAAGAAGCCCCTTGGGTCATAGATTCCAGGCGCCTTTGGATGCAGTGCTGGCCTCGGGCGGACAAACTTTAGCATCGTGCTGACGGCGAGGCAGCAACTTCAAGGTTTATCGCAGCGGCTTGACGTCACACAGCACTGCGGCTTGCTCATTTCCGTTTCTCGGTGAACGTGCTTTCAAGAAGTACTAGCTAGAGCGAAGATCGTTCCGTACTTTGCAATAGTCTTGGTTCGGGCACAAGTGGGTCACCGACATGCTGGGCGGACCGACTACGCCATCAGGTCCGGTGTGGAAGCGGAGGCTGCAGATTAGTTGTTCCTTGGTCTTGTTTCAGAGAAGGTGGGCGATAGGAACGATTCCAATTGCTTCGCGACTCCATAAGCAAATCCTTCGAGTTCTCTTCTTGGTGAAGTCCCGGAGAATATTGTCTTGACCGGTATGTTCCTCTACTCGCTCTTGGCTCCGCACAATCTGACATGATATCCTATCGCTTTCCTCTGGTTCGATAGATAGTCCCAGTACCCCGCATGGGTAAGGTGCAGAGCTCGACCTACCGGGGCATTCTGAGCGCCCATGTTTGTCAGGCCGAGTCATCAAAAGTTCCGATAGGACAAGCTTTCATTGGGGAGCACTGCGTTCTCCCCTGCCTACGGCTCGTCCCGTGCAGGGATTATGAAGCGCCAGCTGCGCGTCTTAACGCCTAACAGCAAAGATACGAGGATCGTCCTAATTACCCCAACCTTTGGACATCACACGTGCTACGAAAGTCCCTTCGACATCATAGAACGTCTAAGCTCGTTCCCTTTTCTCAAAGAGGATGAGAAATGCTAGGAAGAAGAGGCATATGACCTATCTGGATGTCCGAAGATGGCCCTGGTATATATACTCTTCATCGTCGGCTTCGTCTTCTTTCTTTATCCTCTCCTTCCTCTGAGATTCAGAACTCACATCCAAGCTCTAGCACAAATCTTCTGCGAATTCAACCAGCCCCCGCCAAGAATGTCGGACAACACTATCAAAGGCGAATGCCTCTGCGGCAAGACGACCGTCACTATCGCGAATGGCGACAACTTCAAAGACCAAATCCTTTGCCACTGCTGGGACTGCAAGCAGACTTCCGGAGCGCCGTTCAGCTCTAACGTCCTCGCTCCCAAGAAGGACACGACGATTGAGGGTCCGGTTAAGGAGTACAGCGTCGTTGCCCCTAGCGGAAATACCGGTGCGTATTTTCCGTTCCGTGCGACCATAGGGGTTGCTTTATGGCTAGGAAGGTTGAGGCTGACGGTGGTGCAGTGACCCGTATTTTTTGCGGGGAGTGTGGAAGTGCGATATCCCATCGCTCTGTTGCGTTCGGCGACAACGCTGCGATCCAGACTGGCAATTTCAGGTACTTCGCGGACAAGCCCGTCGCTCTTGAATGTAAGTACCTATGGCTTACCTGAATATGCTGATATAAACTTACTGGGCTTCAAGTGTTTACGAAGGACAGGTTCACTGGACTTCCTGCTGTCGAGAGTGCCAAGCAGCTCGAGAGGGCTTGAAGGATCGGTTCGTTGGGATGGGGTAGACGGTGTGGACGCTGGTTGTATATTATTGTTAGGTGGTGCGCGATGGCAAAGTCTGTTGATGATGTTTCATTTGTGCCCTCTTGGCTCCCTCCTCAAGGTTTGAGGTCCGTTTAAAACCTTAGAACATCTCGTGTGGAGTCTTGACGACCCAGGTTTGCGTCTTTGACCCCTGTTGGTGGGCGCCTATTGAGGGCACAGCCTCATCCTGTCTCGACCGCTCTGTGGGAACGGCTTTGTAAGCCATGCCGAGCTCTCCGGACACGCGCTCTGCGCTTGGACCTGAACAACTTCGACTCAATGACAGAATATCCAATCTCCTGTGAAGAATGCTGCGAAGCTACCTCAAACCCCTTGAGAGATTTGGATTGGCTTATGGTTGCGGATCCTGCCTGGCCTTCCCTCTTGCGCGTCTCGGTGGCATGTTCTGACCGTCGAAACCGGCCACTGGGGCAACATGACGCACCGGGGCACCTATCATGTCGATTCCAATTAGGCGGATTAGTGAGAAATCTACCTGTTGCGCGGATTTCTTATTAGTTGCCCCAAGTGGGTTCAAAGTACGTGGATTTGGAACTACTGTAGCTTTAGTCGCTGAATCGTCACGCTTGCCAGGCGCCTTCGAGACTAGCGAGTCAGGGGATTGGCCAACGGAAAGCGAAGTGGGACACCTATGACCCGCGGACACCTCAGAAGCTACCTCTCCGCATGAGTATCCTCTTGAGGCTTTACGCTTTGCTTGAACCGTCACCAAGTTCAGGTGGCGAATGGACCCATACATATATGAGCTGCGAGCTAGCCAGAGCTCAAGCATACTTGACACTTACTCTCCCAGTCCTTCAGCATGAGCGATGCTGCTCAGCAGAGTCAGCCCTCGCCATCGTCTTTTCGGCAGAGGTTGCGCGAACGCCAAGATGCTCAAATCTCTCGTCCTCGTCCCTTAGCCCTTAGGCGCACCTCCACGGCCTCCAGGGTCTCTGTTGATTTCTTCGATCCAGACGGTGTCTCTGAACTAGTGCGAGAAACGCTTACGGCTGCCTCTGGACCTGCAGAAGCGCAGGATCCCAGGTCTCGGTCAGACGAAACCCTTGCGGTAGGCGAAGAGGGCTTTGATTTTGAGAAGACGATGCGAACCTTCGTACAGCAGTAAGTTCTTGTCATGGAATATTTGGGATCGAGGATACTGAGTATATTTAAAAGGCGTATCCAAGCCAGAATCCAGGCAAGGCAACTGGGCGTTGGCTTTAGAGACCTCCGAGTGCGAGGCATCGGGGCCTCTGCTTCTTTCATCCCAACACTGGGCTCCCAGTTGAATCCGTTTTTGATCTTCGAGGGGTTGCGGAACTCCTGGAAGCCTCCTGTCAAAGACATACTTACTGGCTTTGAAGGAACCGTGAGGCCTGGAGAGATGCTGCGTTAGTCTGCTTTAGTCCTTTCTGCCATGTCGCTGTCTAACCGATCTTCAGTTGTCCTGGGCCGCCCGGGAGCAGGTTGTAGCACCCTGCTCAAGACCATTGCCAATCAGCGCGGAGAATACCATAGCGTCGACGGTGAAGTCTACTACGACGCAATAACCCCAGAAGACCTGGGAAAGCACTTCCGGGGGGACGTTCAGTATTGCCCAGAGGACGACGTCCACTTTCCGACTCTCACCGTCGAGCAGACGCTTTCCTTTGCAGCTGTCACTCGCACACCCCGCAACCGCCTGAACAACACACGGTCAATCTACAAAGAGCGGCTCACGAATGTTTTGACTACGGTTTTTGGCCTACGACACGCAAGGAGGACTCCTGTTGGGGATGCCGCCCTCCGCGGGGTGAGTGGTGGAGAGAAAAAGAGGGTATCTATCGCAGAGGCGTTGGCAACTCGCGCTTGTATCGGGTGCTGGGACAAGTATGTTTGATGTCCACACAGCCGTTATAGTCAACGGACTCACGGACTTCTTCCTAGCTCGACGCGCGGCCTGGACGCGAGTACAGCGCTTGAATTCGTTCGCGCTCTGCGGATCGCTACCGACACCATGCAGCTGGCGACGGTGGTATCTATCTACCAAGCAGGAGAGTCGTTGTTTCAGCATTTCGACAAGGTTTGTGTGATCTATGAAGGGAAAATGGCGTACTTCGGCCCTGCAAGTTGCGCAAAGGATTATTTCATTGGAATGGGGTATGTTAAAATCTCATTCTTTTGTTTACCCCCATGGCCAATTGAATCTAGCTATGAGCCTGCGAATCGTCAAACGACCCCGGACTTCCTCGTTGCGGTGACTGACCCCTGTGGTCGCATCCCTAGCCCTGGCATGTCGTGCCAACCAAGATCAGCAGACGAATTCGCGGCGTATTTCAAGCAATCAGGCATCGGCCGTGGGAATGCAGCCGATGTGCAGGACTACATCGATACGTATGCCGGAAACGCAGATTGTGCCAGAGCATACGCTAGCAGTGCACAAGCAGAGTTCGCCAAGAGAAGCGGAAAGAGAAAGTGAGCACACCCCATCAATTTGCATTCTGTCCTCAGGCTCTCACAACGTGATCGTTAGTCCCTACATGCTTACCCTTCCTCAGCAAGTGGCGGCTGTTATGCTGAGGAAGGTGCAGATCATTCGTGGCAATATGCTGGCAACAGCACTCAATCTGTTGTAAGTAGGACTTGTATCCTGGGATCGGCTTTCTGACAGCGTCGCAGCACCTTCATAATTCAAGCTGTCCTTATGGGCACTGTGTTCTATCGCATGCCTATGGCAACTGATACGTTCTTCTCTCGAGGGGGCGTACTCTTTTAGTAAGTATAACCTGAATATGATCGGGCGGTTCCTAATCTTTTTGACGGAATGTTTGAAGCGCTGTCTTGTGCGCAGGCCTGACTGCTGCGTCAGAAATCCCGGCCCTCTATTCTCAACGAGAGATTGTGGCTCGACACGAGAAGGCGGCTATGTACCACCCTTCCATTGAGACACTAGCTCATACTCTGGTGGACATGCCGGTCACTGTTGCACTCATGACTATCTTCGGAATCATCCTGTATTTCATGGTCGGCCTTCAAAGATCTGCGGTACGTATAGGAGTCTATGCAATGATCATTACTCACTAGCCTTATCCAGAGCCAATTTTTGTACGTCAGATGTGAACTCCTTCTGCTTTCACATGCTGATCTTTCTCGTAGTACCTTCTTACTTATCATTTGTGTCATAGCGCTAACCATGAAGTCCTGGTTCCGAGCCTTAGCTGCCGCCTTCAAGTCCACGGCAACGGCTCAGGCGTTAGCGGGCGTCACGATCTTGGTGTTTACAATATTTTCGGGGTTTGCCATCCCCAAGCCGGATATGATCGGTGCACTGCGATGGATTTTCTACATCAATGTAGGCTTTCTCGCTACCCTCATGAGTCTCGTTTTCCACTGATAATTGGAGCCACTTCTTAGCCTATGTACTACGGGTTTGAGGCCTTCCTTTCAAACGAATTTCGCACTGTTCATGCGGCCTGTGACTCCTTGATACCCCACGGAGCTGGATACGAGAATGTACCTCTATCCAATCAGGTCTGTGATACAATCGGAGCACAACCTGGCAATGCGTTCGTCGATGGAGCCCGATTCATCGACCTGTCGTTTCATTACAAGGTTTCCCACTTGTGGAGGGTGCGTACGCCCGCTGCTTGTGGTCCACCTTCCGTTGACTTCTGTTTGATAACCAGAACGTCGGTATTGTCTGCGCGTTTGGCGTAGGCTTTACCATTGCGCTTCTCATCTTTGCGGAGTATAATACTTCGACGACGTCTCAAGCGTCGCCCTTGACTCTGTACAAACGAGGCTCCCGGAAGGGAAAGCGGGCGTGGAGCGAAACAGACGAAGAAAAGGGTAGTGTATCCCAGCAACCCCGGCGAGACATGGCTGAAGGGGTCTCAAGTAACCCCGGTTTAGACCCATCTTCGCAAGTGGATATTTTCACCTGGCAGCATCTTCAGTATACAGTTCCAATTCAGGGCGAATCGGATAGGACTCTTCTCTCCGACGTTTCAGGGTATGTGGCTCCGGGCAAGTTGACTGCACTAATGGGCACATCCGGTGCTGGAAAGACCACCCTTTTGAACGTATTGGCTAAGCGTACCTCGAGCGGCGTGGTCACCGGAGACACTTTCGTCAATGGACGCACATTGCCTGATGATTTCCAAGCGCAAACGTTAGTAATCGCTACCAATGCGACTACAGAAACTGACCGGGAACGCATAGCGGTTACGTTCAGCAAATGGATACCCATGTCCCTACGTCTACTGTCCGCGAAGCGTTACTTTTCTCCGCGAAACTTCGTCAGCCAGCGTCGGTCCCACTAGCGGAAAAGGAGGCCTAGTACGTATCCCCCTTCCATTTGTACGTGCGATTGTTGACCTCCCCTTTCCTCAGCGTTGAACAGTGTCTAAGAAACTGTGGCCTGATTGAGTATGCGGAAGCTTCCATCGGGTCTCTCAACGTTGAGTTCCGCAAACGTACCACGATTGCTGTCGAGCTCGCGGCGAAGGTAACTTTTGCGTGTATATATCTGTGAGGTGCTGGCTGCTAAGTCCACTTTTGCAGCCGGAGCTGTTGCTCTTTCTCGACGAGCCCACTTCTGGATTGGATTCTCAAAGCGCATGGGCCATCGTCTCATTCCTACGACAGCTGGCAGACCAGGGACAAGCCATCCTTTGCACGTGTGTATAGGGACAGCATTTTCCCCGGCTTACCTGTCATTAACGTTGTAACCAGCATACACCAACCCTCTGCAGAACTATTTCAGGCCTTCGATCGGATACTACTGCTCAAGAAAGGTGGCGAGACTGTCTACTTCGGAAATCTAGGCGAAAACGCAGGCACTCTGATCCATTACTTTGAGCGCAACGGCGGGAGGACATGCGAAGCCTCCGAGAATCCGTGAGTGGGATGCGCCTTGACACCGACCGGAGCCTGACCTTCCAGTAGGGCTGAGTACATGCTCGATGTGATTGGCGCTGGGGCAACGGCTAAGAGCACGCAAGACTGGCACATGACTTGGAAAAACTCGTCTGAAGCTGCTGCCCTTCAACAGGAGATTGACTCGATCCATGCAAGAGGTCGGAGCATGCAGCGCGTTACAACGGAGACCCGAGCAGAGTGTTCCGTCTCGTGGCTTTTCCAAGTCAAAGAACTCTTCCTCCGTCAGAACCTGGCGTACTGGAGAAATCCTTCGTATCTCATTGGTAAACTGATGCTCAGCATCGCTGCAGGCCTCTTGATTGGGTTCTCTTATTTCAAGATGGACAACAGCCAGCAAGGAATGCAGAATAAGATGTTCTCAATATATATGATCCTGGTCCCTAGGTAAGCATCACTATTAACCTAGATGTCTGCCATTTGCGCTCATGAAGTCCAATTTAGTATCACTCTAGCGAGCCAGCTCATGGTTCCTTTCATCAACCTGCGCAATGTTTATGAAATCAGAGAGCGGCCGAGTCGCATGTATAGCTGGACGGCTTTTCTAACGACGCAGATGTTGGTGGAAATCCCATGGAATATCCTATGCGGCTCGATTATGTTCTTGACGTGGTTCTGGACTGTTGGATTCGAAACCTCGCGCGCGGGATACACATATCTAATGCTATCCGTAGTCAACCCAATATATTATACCACAATGGGACAGGTAAGGTTTCCTCTGTTGCTGACCCTCGTAGAGGCTGCTGAACCTTCGCCTACAGGCCGTCGCGTCATTCTCTCCCAGCGCAGAAATTGGAAACTTGCTTTTCTCGCTTCTGTTCACCTTCGTCCTGACCTTGTGAGTTGCCTTTCACAATCATTTTTGATAAGTTGACCAAGGGTTGAACGGCGTTGGTCAGCTCGGGTGTCCTGCAGCCATACGACCAGCTAGGCTGGTGGAAGTGGATGTATCGGGTATCGCCTTTCACCTACCTAATCGAAGGCCTTCTCGGTCAGGCTACCGCACACGAACTCGTAGAATGCGCTGCTCATGAAATCCTCACTATTTTACCCCCCACTGGGATGTCCTGCCAGGATTACTTGAACCGATACATCGCTTCGGAAGGTGGCTATCTGGTGAACCCAGAAGCTACATCGGAGTGTCAGTTCTGCAGTATCAGAACTTCGGACCAGATCTTGGCCAATAGTTTCAATATGTACTACAGCCATCGATGGAGGAATGCCGGGCTGATGTTCGTTTACATCGCGTTCAACGTGCGTGTCTTCGCCTTCATTTTACCTGCTCCACGCTCATATCTGACCCTGTGCTGGATTGACAGATTTTTGCGGTGTTTTCGTTGACGTACCTTTGCCGTATCAGGACTGGGAGTATTCTCCCAAGCTTCAAGCGTAAAGCGAGGCCTTGAATCGAGATATTCTTGTTGTCACTGACAGAGTACGCTATTGACCCAATGATACGTTCTCTTTATTATTGCACTATGCTGTGCGCTTAGCGAATGGTTGGACGCAGAGATCATTGGATGTCGGTGTATATGGGCACTAGAATCGTCAGGTGTTCGCATTTGGGTGAACTCATCAATGCGTCAAGACTGGGTGATGCGCTCGGGGCGGGCGTCTAATTACCCGAACACTTACTTACGGAAGCTGACTCTGGGAAAGCGGAGTTCACCTGTCCCAGACCCGTCGTTACCTCTCCTTCTGCCACCATCACACCACCGCGATACTAACATTTTCTGCTCTCATGACGGAATATCGGGTGTGCTTTGAGAATCTCCCCACCGATCTGCACCTGCGCCTCTTCGAGGATCTCGAACCGTACGATCTGTTCAGGTTGAGCCAAGTGAGCGCTAAGTTGGGCTTCAACCAGAGACATTAATCTGACACAGTTTTCCGTAAAGACTTGTAAGGCTCTCAGAGAGGTGATCTCGCAGAGGGAGGTGTGGAAGCCGGCGCTCAAGGCGACATGTGTGAAGTACAGGCTGTTCGAGCCGTCNTTTCCGANGGAGACGATGAGCGTAGACGAGTTGCGTCGTTCAGCGATGGGGCCCATGCAGTGGTATCGCAAGACTGCCAGATTGGCGGAAGAGAAGCGCACTCTGGAGCCTCGTAGTGATGTGCTTGTTCAAGATTGGGGCCCTCCCCGACGGGGCACCGACCGAGCAGTGGANGGGGTATACCTCATTCCGGGAGGGCGATATATCTTGGGCTATACGGAACGGTACATAGCGCTGTGGGATATTGGGTGCGCGCATATNGNTCGGTCGGAGCCTTCGGTCCTTCACACAGTCCGACTTGGAGAGGGACAAACTCTCAACGATGTATCNGACCCAATCATNGAAAAGNCAGATTATATCCGGTTTTCAGTACANTCAAGTTTGGAGAGCGCCGAACTTGTAAAGTCAGTGCNATTTCATACACTTTTACTGTGAAATANCTTGACAGAAGAAGTGTAGGCTTCAAGTATACGAAGTTGGNCCACTCCCAAAGGANAGTCACATTCGTCTNATCAGTGAGCTGCGGATGCCGCTCACTCNTATGACGATGAGTACTGTCGGGACTANNAGGCTTTGCAGGGGTGATCAGCTCGTGTTTAGTNTCCANCCCAGCTTCAGNCATAATCGGTACTTGGTNGTATGGGACTTCAAGCAATCTCTCATTGGGTACTGGCAGGATNNTGCGAGTCTATCCTCTGNCGACNAGCACGGGCAGGTGAGAGGTCTTCNAGCTCATANCATTTCGACGCACCTTTGATATGTTATGCTACTGCAGGNCCTTTTCTGGGAAAACCTGGTCCTTTGCGTGACATCAATAGNTATCNCAGGCTGGCTAATTCCTCCATTGCTGCATAGCTGTGGAAATCCTCCGTCAATGGCCCCAGAAAGTCTGCCTGTTCGTTCACAGGCCGCTCCTACATCACCTGCTTTCTCAATNCCNTTCAGTGCCTGTGGTGGCATGCCTNCAAATGATTCGCAAGACATTTCACCGCTCCTCTCTGTGGTACATGAAGTACCTGGGAGATTAGTCTTCGACGTTCTCTCGGACAACATGATCTACCCGAACAATGGTCATATCGTGGGACTGAAGCGATATCAATTCGATCGTCCGAGTGACGGTGGTCCGGCCAGCCTTAGAGTTCTGTCGGAGTGGCAATACATTCAGGCAGAATTNAGAAAACCTGTATCGTTGTCAAGCAACCCCGAGGTATCGACCAACCGTTTACCGACTGCTCTAACCAATATGATGCCGGTGTATTGGTGGTCACGCGCAGNCCAGTGGTTTGACCTTTACANTTGTAGCGTCGGCGACGGGCGANGAAGTNAACGAAGTAGAATGGAGAGCTGTTGCACTATCGAACTCTTTCTGCTCATTAGAAGGGAAGCTTGTATCCGACGTGCACTCACTTCCTNGCATCGGATCTGGAAGGATCGCTTACATCGGTTGGAGNNNGCTTGGTACCGCTTTAGAGGACGNTAGCGCCAACANGAATGGGGGCCTGTATTACATAGACTNCTAAAATATNTCACAGTCCGCCTNCAATTTTACTCCTCNAATCTGTGAGGGATATCAAGAAAAAAGAATATTTTC
>JANDKE010000164.1:8768-34565 GCA_027627275.1 Coprinellus aureogranulatus | reverse complement strand
CAAGATCCGTGTTACTACGGCACAGCAAACTCCCGCAGCACAACCGCCTTCGCACTGACCGCGTCTGGCCTCTTCACATGTATACTCGAACTTGGTGCGTTCTCAGAACCAAGGATCCGGGTCACCGAACCTAACTTTTTTCCTCTTAGTCGTTAACGCCTCGTATATGTCGTCTCGTACCTATGTCCATCTGTTTTCACTCGCTTTGACCCTTTCCCTGTGATTGCGCTAGCCAGAGCAATAATATTGATTTATCTCTAACAGCTATTTTCAAAACCGGAGACGTTTTCGAGATTTCCTGTACTCCGCCTTTCCTGACATAATTTACCAGGTATGGTGCAAGCGCCTCGATTGCTCCACCCTCGGACTCACTGTGCACAGCCCGATAGGCCAGCTCGGGAAGAGCCCCGACGGCATAGCAATGCACAACTCACTCTCGAGACGCTCGACAGTGCCCAAGATTGCAGAGGCTTGCTCGATGGGTACCTTCGACACCCTTCAGCTGCCCTGAGAGTGTTCCGTGAGTGAATCACTGCTCGGGGCACGCGTCGTTGCAGTTGGGGGTCGCGACATTTCACATTATTTGTCGTTATCTCCAAATACGCGAATTTTCAGAAATGTCTCCGGTTTTGAAAATAGCTGAAACATCTGTGTGGTCTACTGGGCTGATGAAGGAAAGAAGAAGCCTCAAGTTTCATACAAGGCATCACTGTGTGTGGGGGTGAGGAAAACTACAGTCTCACAGTATGTAAGTACATTATTGAGGTTTATGCAGCTATTTACATGAGGAGTCAGTGTATTTCTACTGGGAGCAACCCTCAAGAAAGTCATGCAATTCATCAATCAAACGAAATTCGCCGTCACGTTCAAGGCAATGGATAAGGCCTTGGAGGCCATTCAGAGACAGTTCGAGTGCAAGATGCAGTTGTTCGACTTCCAGCGCTGCTGAAACGTATTCATGGACGGCCGGAATGGTGTTCAAATGTGGCATGACATCTTCAAACGCATGACATCTTCCCAGCACGCAGGAATAGCCAAGCGCTTCTGGCCAGGCAGTTGTCTGGCGGTGGGCGCTCTCCGTGTGAGCAAGGGTTGCCTTTGCTGCTTGATACTCTTGCAGCATTTCCGCATGGGCGCGAATGGCATCGCGCATGGCTGACTTTGAATCTGATTGTCGAATGTGGCTAACCAGATTTTGCTGCCGCGTGTGGTCAAAGAATGTCTGCGCCAAGGCTAATCCAACACATACCATGGGATTTAGTACGGTCTGGGATTGGGAAGTGCCCCAATCACTGGTTTTCCGACAAAAGAATTTGCTGCCAAATCTGGTATGGCAAAGGGCTGCCAAGATGCACATTTCGATTCGGTATATGATGGTAGCGGTCAGGGAGATTGTGATGTGGCTCATCAAAAGGCTCAGCAATAGCGAATGCGGCAAGGGGTCGGTGATGTCGGGAGAACAGGTGATATCCATCACCGACCTCCAGCATATTGGGTTCCCCGACGCATAAGTGCGGTGCTGTATACCTTGCCTATATCATATAATGCACTGGAATGGCGGTGTCCAGCAACAAGTGTTGTCTGCCACCACTCTTTACAAGGCTCAGTAGATAGGAAAGGTCAGGTCGGCAAACAACAACAGTGGTACTACAGATAGAAACTTCTTGAACATGAGGTGAAGGGGTTTGTGCTAATGCATCCAGGAGATTTGTACAATGAGTCTGAGTCAGATTTTTGGGGGACCTTTCTGAGTTGCAGAGGTGTCGATGAGGATGGGAGAACTGTGGAAGGCTGTTACGGGTTGATCCTCTACCCCTATCTCCTGACCCCTATACGCGCTTCTACACCCTCCCTGCCTACTCCGACACACTCCGTACCCACCTCCGACTCCTATCTCCGACCTCCGACACTCCCTCTACTCTGATCTCCAATCCCAACCTTCGGTCTCCTCGGACTTACTGTCCCTATGCCCTATGCTTCCGTATCTCCATTCCCTATGCTTCTATGCTCATCTGGTATGATCTCCTGTCCGATATTCCTCCTAGCTACTGTTCCACATATAGCTTACGTCCTCCGCTCCGCTCCGGCCTACTATTGGACTTCGTATATATACTGGTCGTGTTGTACCTAGTTCAGTAGTTGGAAAATCGACTAGGATTCCTCCGAACACCTGTCTGATTCCCTTCCGGTCACCCTCATGCTCAACTCGAAACATGGGACATCACTGAGACCCAAGCTCCCCACGCAGGGAACAAGAGAATATCTAAATTTCGTGGTGAGGGTGAGCGTAGATGATGGCTCGTATGCCCCTGAGCAAATGAGAAATGAGCCCCAATGATGTTGAGAGGCGAGGAAGGTAGGCTTAGAGGTAAGAGAGGATAAAGAATCCCAAACTCAGATCAAAGGCAATGATAAGACTGACGAGAAGAGGAGTCAATACAGGCTGAGCGTGGCACAGAGGGAATGAAGGGTAAAATAAGTGTGGAAGACGGGGAGTACTACGGACGACACTAGGTATCTTGCAAAGTGCAAATAGTGAGGACATTGAAAGGGGGAGCATATAAAGTCGGAATAGAGACAAAAGTGGTGGAAAAGGTGGAGGGGAAAAGGCGAAGACACCCATACATTGTACGCATCGCCGTAACACACCTACATGCATAGAACGAGTTCATCATTCCCTCCACAGTCTACCAATATTCTTTCTATCCAGCTCTCCTCCTCAATCCGCCTCGAGTTCGGCGTATTCGTACCAGGGTTCCTTCTCTCATCCAATCACTGAGAGCTGATATCCATGTTTCTCTCCTCCTCATACCCGTCTGCGAGGCTTCTCCCCCCTTCAAACTCTGACTCGCACGTGTGGTGCCGTGGTGTGGTGGGCTGCCTTGTTGTCCTGAACCACCACTAACGAGTTAGAGACTGGACACGAAGAGAGCACCCAATTCAAGGACTGGGTGAGTTCATATCATATATACTACATTAATCGTGTGCCTACTTCTTTTTGGAGTGATACCGCTGGCTGCCAGTCGCCGAGTCAATCCTCCTGGGGCACCCCGCTAAGTGCTGCACAGGTCTGGGAGGGTCTCACTATCAAGGCGAGAGAGCCCGCCTTGTTCATCCCCATGGTCAAGACAAGTGAGATCGTTGAAGACAAAGGCGATACAGTCAGTCACTGCTCTGTCGTCCGTTCCTCGTCGACTGACAGCGCACCTTAACAGGTCATTCGTAAAGTATCCTTCGGACCCAACCCGCCTATAACTGAGCATATCACTCAGCACCATGGCACAATCGTGCGTATTTCCCGTTGTCCCTGTTCAAGTAGCCTCAATGATGGCATGCCAGATCTACTTCAACTCACCCGAAACAGGACATGCCATCACAAATACCTTGTCCTACGACGAGAATAATGAGCTAGTCCTCACGTACAGCTTTGCTGGAGGAATTCCTGGTCTGAAAGCCACAGATACGGTGCCTCCCCCTGAAGAGCTGAACAAGAGCATAGGACGTGCGGTCGATGAGACTCTCGTCAAGATCAGAGAGCTGGTGGAGAATGGTAGGATCAAGGCAAAGAGACAATTGAACCAAATGCCTTCGCAGCTGTACCAAACATAGGATCTATAAAGGATGTAACTACCGAAGCAAAGCTGATAAATTATGCGAACCCTGGATATCTTACAGCACCAATCTCAACTAGCGACGCCCCCCAGTTGGCCTATGATCGTCTTCGTCATCTGTATCCCCCACCTCGAATATTGCCTCCTGCGCCCTCTCTTTCCCCTTCACGCTCCCCGACCTCCCAACCTCCACTTCACTGGTATCTCTCACCCCATTCTGAACCCCACTGGGGTTCAAAGGTATACTCTCCTCAGGGTCGTCCCGGCTCGCCGCGAGCGGCAGCTGAAGCCCTTTCCCGCCCCCTCTTCGTGACCTGAACCACATCCATACTCCGATTGCAGCAAATATCAGAACCAGGACAAGCGCCGCGGATCCAGCGTTGTAGTACGCTTCCCACATCGCCTTCTCTTGTTCGGGAGTCTTGCCTTGCACAGGTACGCTCGTCGATGTCGGTGCTGCACTGGAGGGCAAGAACAGCGGCTTGACTCCAGACGACCCAAGTGTTGAAGGGATACGTGCGGTACCGTCGTAGATAGCGCTAAAGTTTACGTTCATGAACCTGAGCATCATATCATGCGTGACGTGCGGGAGGTCGAACGGCACCATATGGGACGCGTTGAAGACCTTGACATAGGTTAAGTTCCTGCTATTCACCCAGGTCCCCACACTCGTCCCATTCACGCTCCAGCTCTGCGTCTGTACGGTCCCCAGTCCTGTCTCTCCATTCCACTTCAGCCCCTTGATCATGTTTTCCAGCCCAACGTAGTTGCAGATCAGATCCTGGTCACCTGCAAAAATCAGGACGGGAATCTTGGACAGTACTTGCGGGAGGACGGTAATAGCAGACTGCTCCTTTCCTTCTTGGAAGGCGCGATGCACGTCTGAACGGCATTCGCGCCAGGTGCCAGGGTGTGCGGTGGCGTGTAGAGCGCTAACAACGCCGTCACGGCCGAGGAAGTCTGTAATGGCATGCATCTCTGGTGGCCAGTTCATGCCGCAGGCAGGGTGGGTATCTTCGTACCGGACGTCGTACATATTGAGGCACATTTTCTGGCCGTTCTTGCTGCAATGGAGGATGAATGAGCTCGACAAACATACGGTAAGAAAGTTTATCACGCACTCTGGGGTCTTCTTGTTAATGACGCCCATAATGACGCTCTCGCAGGCTCTAATCTTGATAGGCTCATCCTTGATCTTTTCGATTTCCTGTTCGCACCGGTCAGTCGCCTTTTTGACAACCTTCCAGTCCTCGCTGTTTTCTTCGAGTAGGCCCATTTTGACGGAATAGTCGAGATATGAGAGGTAGTGACGCTTGGAATCCATCCATCCGTTTCCGATTGCAATGCCGTGAAGGGGTATCCCCATGTTTGAGTTGAGGATGGCATCAGCGAAGTAGGGTATCCATTGCCCGGCAAAGCTTTCTCCTGCCATATAGGTCTGGTGGACGATTAGAAAAGGATGAGGCATCACTGCGGGAACTTACATCGGCGTATCTATACTCTGGAAAGACTTCATAGAAGTTTTTCAAGAACTCTAGTAGATGTGCCTGGACTTGTTTCACTGTTTTAGCGTAGTCGTCCGTGGCAACGTAGGAGAAGCCAGTCCCGGGAGGTTGGTCGACTGTAGACATGCAATAAGAAGACTTGGCATATCGCGAGAAGTAACTTGCNCGCACCAAAGACCATAGTCGTGTACTCCTCCCAACCGCCTTCCTTGACGNTGAACGTCTCCTTGCCCTCGGGCTGTCCGTCCCATCGCCATGGTCCCACTTCCATCATGGCGCCATCGAATGACGANCATCCAGGACCTCCCTTGTGAACGTATGAGTCTTAATGACAGACGTAGAAACGGGAAGCACGCATACGTTGAACCAGAATATAACACGCTCCTTATCCGCCACCTTCCTGTTCTTGACCATCATGAAGTAGATATGTGCGGTGACATCGTTGCTTGCGAGCTTCGTGACATTGCTTTCCGCAGGGAGGTGACCAGCGTATATNCGTAGTGGGCGATCGGGGTGNTGGTTAATGCCAGGAATGGANGGGACGAAGAAGGATGCTGCGGGGGGTAGGGAAGCTGCATGGCAGGAGTCAGTGACGTCCCGGAGCGAAACATATTGCGGCGAAACGCACTCCGGGATGGTGCCGCGTTCGCCAGGGGTAGTGATACCCGCAACACGAGGAAGAGCAGGACTGCCAGGCATGACTGGCCAAACGCGCGTGCCATGCTGCTTTNATTAAGTCGGCCAAAGGGGCAGGGTGATTCGCAGTATGCAGGTCGTGCACAGGGCAGAGATCAAGCGCCCGTCTTGAGGAGGGCCAGGGAGGTGCCACGACTGGCAGACGATGGGAGAGAGGCAGGGACCTGGGTGCAGGAGGGATCAATGATGGACGAGCGCCCAAAATAGTGGCGCCCGCAAGAGGAAGGCGGTTCCCATCGCCCAATTGTGTCAGATACACGCTGCATCCGCTCGACTGCAGTCCACCACGAGGACGTCTCGGATACCCTTCAAATACCCTCTCCGCAGATACCCTTCNTTAATCTCGCACATCATGAAGCTCAACCTCACACTCCTGGCCGCCGNTATCACCCTCTCCTCGATCCCGGCTCANGCCCAGTATTTCTCGCAGGGCTGGAAACCAGGGCAGGCGGTGCATACCAAGGCTCCGNCTGCCAATACGCAGGGTTGGAATCCGGGGCAATCCTCTCCGAACGTTGCCTCGGACGACGCCTCCGCATCAGAGTCCTCAACAGGAGCGTTTGATGTGAATTCCCTGCTGGTCTCNACGCTCAACAAGTTCGGTTTCAACCTTTCNGTACCCGCCACCGCTGCAAATGGGGGGCTATGGGACGAGAGGATACCGCTCATCACCGACGACAACTATCGGGATCTNATCGTCAACGAGCAGTTCGAGTCGGAAGAGGAGGCCGCAAAACGCGCATGGGTTATTGTCATGTCCGTACATTGCTTCACTTTCTGATCTCCGTNCATCTTCTGAACGTTATGACAGNACATCGGCTGCGAGCAACAAAGCTGAAGCAATCTCCAAATTTGTTGATAACATGTTCGACTCCGCATACAACACCAGCCAAGTCGAAGGCGATCTNCCCTACATAAAGTGGGGTCGCGTCGATTACTTCAACGTCACATACCTCACCACCAAGTGGAACGTATGGCAGTGCGTGTCNCTCTNGCTACNCTCTTTCCNATCCCNCTCTCTGACATTNCTCTCAGAGCTCCTTATCTGGTTATTGCCAAAGACCGCGGACAAACACTTCGCTTCTACCGTCCAGCCCAAATACGCATACGGGACGAAGCTTTACGCGACTTTCTCAAGAGCGAAGGTTACAACACTACTCCCCCATGGTCAGGCCTCTGGGCCCCGGGTGGTGAACGCGAATGGATNCTCGACCTATTCGCNATCTACATGACCAAGGCNTATAATTTCTTTGTCAAGGTTCCCAAGGTGGTCCTATACCTCATATCCNGTGGCCTCGGTTCCTTGATCCTCAGCTTCATGCACCGGCCGGCAAAGGTGCAGAAGGATCTCGCTGCTAGGAGGGAACAGGAGGCGAAGGAAGCTGCGAAGGTGCCCGCNAAAGCCGTCCCCGNCTCNCCCTCACCACCCACACCNAGTACNCCTGCCGCTGCCCTATCACCGAAGCCATCAGAGAGGTCACAAGAAGAGGGTNGTCATNGCAGAGAGTTCCCCAGAACAGAGCATCAGGGGTGACGGGTTCCCGACAACATCACCTATGAGAACACGGTCGAGTACGAGGCAGAGGAAGGCCAGGAAAGCAGCCCATTAAGGCNNTGCGGCAGAGCCCTGTCNAGTAATTTATTNGTCTCTATTTTGTTATTGTTGTGCCATATCCTGCAGCATNCTNCCAGCNGCATCTATGAGGAATGCTTTAATNTATGTATGTAGTATACNTTGTTCAACATTCAGTTATCAAGCTNAAGCCCATCTTCTTTNGGTACTCCTGCCGCTGTGAGANTTCAGACACTCGCCGAACCGTTCTGACCACTGGTNACGATTTAGCATAGCTAGACATGAAGGTANTAGNTTGGGCNGCGCCAGCGACGAGAGGTGTAGTTCGGATGCGAGTATTAGCGATATAATGTGGGGACTGTACAACATGTGCGAAACGAAAACAACATGGAAAGCTCTGAAGCAAGAACAAATATGAACCCATCTAGAAGGAAACCAAGAAAGAATGAACAATGAAAGGCACATCAAGCCTTTACGAGTAAGAACGGGGAGATATTGAAACATCCATCATGCTTCCAAACGACGCAGGAACCCTCCCTTTCTCCATCGCCAACGCATGCCCAGGACTGATGCTCATCGCGTTCAACGATTCGCCTAACCCATCCGCAGTAGTGGTATCGTCATCCGGCCTCCTCTTCCCGACTGGAATCGCTAGAAACCCGCTGCTGACACTGGACGCCGCTGGGCCTTCGGCATCCGAACTGTCATTCGCATCGACAGCCTCATCCTCTTCAGAGTCTTCATCGGAGTCTTCGTCGCCATCATCAATGGCGACGTCGTGCCACTCACGGTAGACAGCTTGGATGAAATTGCCCGAGCGGGGCAGACGATAAGGGTCGAAAGGGAAGAAGGTGTTAAGGTCATTGTTCAGCTCCCCGCGCATCATGGTAGGATGCGTCAGCGTATGCGAATTGGCTGTTGAGATCGCAGATGCCGATGGGCCAGAGCCGGCCGCGGAACCACTGGTGGAAGCGGTGGGGCCGGCGGACAAGGAACTCCTCCTGTTTGATTCTAGGATGCTGTAACAGTAGGCAAAATCGGTCTGATGTGCCACCCTCGCAAATTGTGACACCACGCCAGGCGAACACACTTTGAGAGGGTTCAACACGCTCATAACAACCCGCTTCAGCACCCTAAGCTCCGGGATCCACTTGTCTTTTCGTACCCTTGCTGAGACGGAGATAGAAGGCGGTTCTATCCTAGACTTGGCGCGTTGCTGACGTATAATGTTCTTCCTCCTCTTCGTCAAAGTCGATAATCAGCTCCCTCCAGCGGAAGCAGAATATCAAGAGGACAGCTTGTGTCACCGCATAGAAAACGACGTGTTGACTGGGTGCGCCAACCGCCGCTCCTAGACTGCCGTCACTGTCGTTGTACGCTCTGAGCGCAACGTCTACTCCGTCCAGGTACGCTTGGAGGTACTCGCACAATACCCCTACCACCCGCCGCGTGCTATCCCTGTCAACGAATTTGGCGCGACTGACGAAGGAGCCAATGTAAGATGCCGCTGCCGCTCGAGTGAGTTCGGGGGTGGCGTTCGTCGATCCGGAAGGCTGAGTAACTGATACTGTTTGACCACCGAGTTCCGACGACCCAAACAACGCTCGTTCCACCAGCATCCCCTGAAATATATCCACAAATTCTGGATCGAGTGATGCGAACCAGAATACCAGGAATTGGGTATATCGAGATTTAAAGGTATTGAGGATTGTGCGGTCAAAGATAGATAGAAGGGAGTAGAATTGTGAGCGAAGTTGATCGGATTTGGAAGGTGGAGGCAAGGTTTTGGATATGGCGGGAGTAGCTGGTGCAAGGGAGATTGCAGGGGAGGAAGCTGCTACGACGGGATAAATGGACTGTGAGTAAGGTGTAGGCAGGGGAGGCAGTTTTAGGGGTAAAGGAGAGTGGAAGTCATCCAACGAGAATCAATGAGGGGCCCCATCCATTGGATGCTCGTCTTCCACGCCCTTTTGAAAGTGTTGAAATACCAGCACCAAAATGCCGTCGAGTTTCTTCACCATATCTCGGATATGCTTGACATTCGTAGGCAACTCGACGTGCTCCTTGTCAAGGTCAAGGTCTCCCGCATCGGAGGAGACATCGCTGAAGGTAGCATCCTCGTCCTCTGAGGTTGTGTCCGACGGGTCGTCTTCGGCGTCGGAGTCAAAACCGTCGCCTTCCTGCCCGACGAGAACGTCGAAAGGGTCCAGCTCGAAGATATCATGTTCGGGGAGTCCACTGTCGTTGTCCTCTTCTTCCAATTCCTCCAGTTCGACTTGGATTTCCACATCAATCTGGATAGCGCGATCCACAATCGTTGCCAGAATCTTGTCCGACAGCTCAGGGCAGTACGTCGATACCCGGAGAATATTGCGAATGTAGGTAAGTTGAGAAAAATGGTTTTGACGCTTGTGTGGAAAGTGTTTGACGAGGAGTGGTTGGAGTGTCGATGGCAGTGTTGGAATGAGTGCGAGTATATGCGCCAGGAGATAGTGGAGGCGGTCGTATATTACCCTCGCGTCAGGGTCTTCGGGGGTGGTGATGAGGATGAGGATGGTAGTGAGGAGGTGGTGTCCAGGACTGGTATCGATGATTCTGGAAATCCTGTGAGTGAGGATACTCTGCCTTGGGAGAGGTATACGCACGATGGGTGAAACCCTGCACGATCTTCCCAAGAACAAGCGAGAGATATTCTGGTCGCGCACTGAGCAGCATACCGATGAACACTGTATACAACCTGACCGTTGCGTCGTCCAGGAGCGTCCAGGGCATATTCACTATGGCCTCAACAAGGGCTGCGTGCGTTTTCTCAAGCTTTGAAACGACATGCGAAAGCGCGGAAATCCAGAAGCGAATCTGATTCGGTGCGTTCGTTGGATTCGACTTGAAGTTGAACTGGTTGACAAGTTCGTCAAAGGGACCTGAACGTCCCTGGGTTTTCTCCTGTAAGGCATTGTTCACGAACGCAAGGTGCATGTCCCTCCTCAAATTCTCCCCCTGCTGCCTGATCCTCGAGTTTGTCACGATAGGGCGTCGTATCGATGGTTCTGTGGCCTTTCGCTTCATTTTTGACGGAAGTTTCCCTGAAAATGGGGACAAGATGCTGGATTCCCCGAGTGGGTGTGATGTTGAAGAGACGGGCAGGGGCGTGGTCGGCATCGAGCGAGACTGGGGGCCCGATTTCGGATGGCGCTTGTTGAACTGGGAGTGTCGTGAGTGGGGGTCCATGATACGGTCGAGCTCGCGGTGGCCGACGTCGAGGCCGGTGACCAAGTGGGATCGAGCGAACTGCTGCAGTGCAACTTTTTCTGATACAAACTGCTGACCAAGCGGCTTCTTTGGGAAAGTGGGTTACACGCCCGTGGTCGTTGGCGTTCGGGAGCTGGTTTGCTCTCTCTCCCCAACGATGTCGGCCGTATCGCCGTTCACAGCAGCCAACAGGCTTTATGTCAAGTCTCTTTACAGGAGGAAACTGAAGAATGCCCTAGACTGGACAATCAGGAGGGACCTCTGGAGACCGCAGGCATTGCTGATCAGGGCTGAATTTGAGAGGAACCGGTGAGCCCGCTTGCCTCTCCGTTGTACTCCTCTGACGCGTTCCAGCAATGTGAGCGACCCCCGTCTCCTCGCTGCCATATTTTCCAAGGCNGAGGCAGAGTTGGCGGCNGAGAAGCACCCAGATCCGTATACTTGTGNGTGCCTCTATCCANCGCTCNCTTGGTCGTGCTAATTCTCCGTCCCNCAGACCCTACCGCTCCTGGNGGTACCAAATGGTGCGTCCTTGCGTTGGACGCCTTGGNCGTTGTTCATTGGAACTCATNTGGTGGTGCACCAATAGGGAACGGAACACGCCTGTNAGTTTCTCCTTAATGCCTCTAGCTGCCGTTCTCTTACCGTTGCCTGTCTGTTCAATGCTTAGCCTCTCACTGCCGAGCCGTTCGACCACGAGGACCCNAAACTGTTGTTCGAGGACAGTCATCATCATTAGTTCCGGCATTGCATGTAGTAGTCTATGTTATCACATGAAGAGACACGCGAGGTCATCAGCTCTTACTTCATTTGCTGAGCTCCAACGTCGACCAATATTCAGAACGGGCTTCTTTGGAGNACTTGCTTGTCACCTTCAACCTCTCGCACTTTTGGGGNGAGCAGCGACGGCATCCTTCGATCACTCCCCATTCATTCCATTAGCGCCTCGCCCCAAACATTTCAAGTTCGTTTCTATCCTCTGACCACCAGCCTTTGACTAGAGCTCGCGGGTATGAACTACCTTCGAGGTGCTGTCGTAAATGCAATTTCGGCGCCCTACCAGTANTACAAGGATATCAACCCGTCCACCCTTACCGGAGCCATCGATGTCATCGTCATCCAGCGCCCANCCCCTGACGGAAACGGTACAGAACTCGCATCGCAGTCCNTTCCATGTGCGGTTTGGTAAATGGCAAGTGCTGAGGCCTGCAGAGAAGAAGGTCCGTCGCTTGCTCACTGTCTTCGACTGTAACTTCATCTTGGCCCAGGTGAACGTCTCGGTNAATGGCAATCCTATTCCGTATAANATGAAGATTGGGGATGCGGGTGAAGCCTTCTTCGTTTTCGAGACTGAGGATGACGTACCCGACGACCTGATCANCAGTCCCATCCTTCAAGCAACTACCCCGACAGTGGAGGCTGCGGCAGTCGATGCTGGTGTACAGGCGTCGAGTAAGGACGAGCGATTTGCTGCGGACCGCGACCAGCAGGGCGATGATCAGGAGCACGAGGAGAAGTTGGAAGAGAGGCACATTGAAGAGCAAGATGAAACGCTCGACCACGAAAAGCCGTCTGCGGAAACTGTGGACGAACCAGAGTACCTCGACCTCGAGGGGCGCTCCGAAGCTGAACGCAGGCACGAGGAGGTGGCCAATCAACACATTACGCCCAAACCCNGCCATCACGTTCCNGCCTTTCTCAAGNGGTCAGCNTCGAGAACGACNTTGAGNCAGNCNTCCTACCTGGACGCCCCAAAGGATGANGAACACNNTGGCAATCGCACACCGGAGATGGCCGCCCAGGACGAAGTCGTAGATGAGGCTTTGAAGAGTGCGGTGAAGTCCAAAGGCCGTGTTCCAGACGTTCAGTATCACCACGGTATGTGCTTGGTGGANCTGCTGCCCGGAATGCTCTCATCAGCCCNGCAGATATTGCGCTAGACATGGAGGGATATCATTCAAGCCGGCATGGACGAGAGCGCTCTGATAAGACAATCCACCCTTCAGATCTCGCAGACTTCNAGNNNCNNCTCGGTCAGATGCCCTTAGGTGCGNTTTTCCATTGNACNTGCATCAGCTTTTTGGTTCACCATTCCAGGTAGATCCCTCCACCGTCCCTGTCACCCCCGCAGATTCCGAGCCAGACCTGTCAAGCGACGTCCCTCAACCCACNAGCACAGGGTTACGNCAGTTTCCCCTCTTCCGAGCCACATCAGAACCTCCCCCTGACGTCGATGTCGAGCCTCCAACGCTCACTATACCCGAGACTGGCCANTCTACCAGTGAACTTCTTCCANCTCACCACCAACACAGCGCTGGACGACATCAGCACCAGCAGGAGTATATGTGGGAATGGGGTAATTTCCCACAGCCGTCCCCAATGACCACCACATTCTCGAAAGGAGGGCGATTGGAGAGCCCTCGCACCTCTACTTCTAGGTCTGCAGACCGATGGCGAATGAAGGCCAAGACGATCCAAGTGAGAAGCGGAAAGCTTGGCGGTATGCGACTACCTATACTGGAGGACAGTGACGAAGAGGAGGGTAGCGCTGGCTTNGTGAGCGAGGAAGAGAATCGTGGCCGGACNCTTGGCGAAGACAAGCACGGCAGGAGCCATAGCTTGCCCCCTCAGTCTACNGTCGACAGTTCTTCGCCACTTGCTAGCAACAAGCNAGATAGAAGAAAGTGGAAGGAATACGAAGACTTTGACGAGGCGGAGGAAGATGAATTCTCGCGGGAATCACGNCTATTNAAAGACGAGGGCGGAAGCCTAAGGGCGAGTAAAGGCGACCCAACCAAGTTCATTCTGTCAATAGANGGNCANAAAGTTGGCTTTCAGCTAAGCCTGGCTGGGCGAGANGGTGCAGACCCNGTCTCATTCCAACATCACCTTGTGGATTTCNATCGGTTCCTCCATGATGATAACATNGTCCGAGATCCTGCACTTGTTATCCGTTGGGTTGGAGTTGATCAGTGCGTGAACAGAACTCTGCATTTGCTTAATNTCTCCNNACGNCATTCNTCCTCAGGTATATCACTCGCAGCGACTCGCCTCCACTCATGGATGCATTGGCACAGTGGCGGGAAACTGCATTACGAAGGAGAGCAGCTGGTCAACCCCTTCGCGCGGTCTCACCATTCAGCGAGGACTCGCTACCAACGTCGCCAACGTCAGAANTGACCCCCGACTCTCTGGGCCCTTCAGAAAAATCCCGTATACGTGCTAAGTCAGAGCCCCCAGAAGAGGGTTTCCAAGGCGATGAAGGCAGGCAAACGTCGCCCAATGAAAACCAGAAGTCGTCGTACAGCTGGGTTCCCTGGTTCCGCGGTAACAGGAAGAAAGATACACAAGCATCGTCCACCCATTCTTCCGCGCCCTCTCGCCAAGAGCAGGCAAGCAATTATCGTCTCACTTTCTGCCCCAGAGATACTTACCGCTCCCATTAGGGTGGCTCGCCGAAGGGGACGCCGCCAATTTCCAAGACAGAAGCTGTCACCGAGGCAGTTGAGAACATTCCTGTGAACGAGGTGAAGCATAACGGCCAGCCTGTAGTACCTTCCCCAGAGCAGCAAGTGCACGAGAAGCGAACGAAATTTGCGAAGACATTGCGTTTGACCTCTGACCAATTGGTATGTTGATTTCCCGTGTAATTGAGAGCTTGGATGCTCAGTATTGGGCAGAAAGCGCTCAACCTTCAACCGGGCCCCAATACGATCACGTTCTCCCTCTCAGCAACAGGAGCGGTTGCCGCAACAGCTAGAATCTTCGTGTGGGAGCACACAGACCTTGTCGTCGTATCCGATATTGATGGCACTATCACTAAGTGAGCTCCATGGCACCATTTCATTACACGGGATGCTGACATACCGAAGATCTGATGGGTTGGGACATGTCTTCGCCATGATTGGGCGCGATTGGACACACCTAGGCGTGGCAAAGCTGTACACCGACATATCAAGGAATGGGTATAAGATTATGTACTTGACCTCTCGGGCAATCGGACAGGCGGACGCTACCCGCGGTTACCTTAAAGGTATCAAGCAAAACAACTACCAGCTACCCGAAGGGCCCGTCATCATGAGTCCGGACAGATTAATGGCTTCATTGCATCGGTAAGCACCGTCATACCACTCCGTTTTTCGAAGTTTGACATCGAAGTTTAACACTGAACCACGACACAGAGAGGTCGTTCTACGCAAACCAGAAGTGTTTAAAATGGCCTGCCTCAGGGATATCCAGCGGCTATTCGGAGAACATAACAAGTACCCCTTCTACGCTGGTTTCCGGAAACCGGATAACGGATGCTTTGAGCTATCGGACAGTGAACATCCCCAGCGCCTCGTATCTTCACCATCGACTCATCCGGAGAGGTGAAGATGGAGCTTCTGGAACTTGCTGGGTACAAGAGCTCGTGAGTGACCTGTTCCTACCTTCACNTCTGTGTTAATCGCGCCGCAATAGCTATATNCACATGACGGATCTNGTTGACCAAATGTTTCCGCCCATCCACAAGAAGTGGACACCAGAGTATACAGATTTCAACTACTGGCGAGCGCCCGTGCAAGAGTTTCCCCTTCCCGATCTCTCCCCNCCGTCGCCTGCTCTTAGCGCCCGGTCCGATACGTCGAATCAAAGCGCCCTCGCTCGTATCAGAAACTTCAGTCTGGTTGGAAGCCGACAGTCGAATCTACCGCCAAANATGAACGGAAGTAAGCAGCAGGACGAAGGCGAAGGAAAGGAGGANGGATACAGGAGTAGCCACCTGCGACAGATGTCGTCGTTCGAGAGGCTAAGCTCGACACTCGGGTTCATGACCACGGTCAANAGCTTGAGAAGAAGCACCAGCCCAGATTCCCAGATGTCCGATGAGTATGACAGTGAGGACGACGATGAAGCCACCCTGTCCGATGGTGCATATGGAAGGAGAAGGCAGAAGAGGGAACGGAGGAGGAGNATGACGAGTATGCCTGGATCACTGATGGATGAAGAGGAAGAAATGCATTTCAGTGACGAAGAAGAAACGCATGAATATAACGACGAGGNCGCTGATGACAATGTTGAAGGAGATGCTGTCGAAGAAGAATTCGATGAGGACATTCTAGCTGCCGGGGAGATGTCGAAGGTCCCATTCCTCTAACCCAGCAAAGCTGTCGGGTGCCACTGGACCCCGTCAGAGACCACATNCCAGCGGNTAGTCTATCTTATATCCATAATACAGCAGGTTAATGCCATTGCCACTGTGGCATTCGGTGCTCCGTTTTCCGTGACGGTGTCCATGTCACTGTGTGGCCTTGGCGACTTGGGCAACCTTCAAGCCTTGAAAGGCAGACGGAGAGTACCTTGAGATGCACTCGTACGTTGTTTTTTGGGGGAATAACGCGACCTCAATCTGAAANTTTCAAACCAGCTTTCCGTGCAAGTATCGTCAAAGGGGAACCCTNGACCAAATCAATGTCCGAGGAAAATCGGTTGAGTGCGATTGTATGGCCCTGTCACTTCCGTAAGACATATGCTNCTGGACGATGCACCTTCCCGCGAAAGGCTGTCACTCTACGCGAAGTTCGTAGCATCGGAGGATCTTCCGACCGCTCTGGAAGTGCAGGCTCNCCACTTTGTAGTGAACAGCATCGCTTTACACATCAGCATGGGTTCGATCGTCGNATACGGCAAGCGCACGACATATGTCCCAGCAGACCCTTGCTCAGCTCAGTGTTCCAGTGACACCAGCGTCGTCGGAAGGATCATATACATGCGACAAAAGCGCGCCCTCGCCCATCACGGAACATACCTTTTTTGGTATTCCTACTTCCACGAAGGGGAGTCGTGTATGGGCGATACCATCTCCGTTATCCCCAGCCGGCGCCAGAACTTGGGCGCTTACCTTTTCTGGAAACTGAATCGACATGCCAACCCACGGCGCGTGTGGTCGTCTTTTCTTTTAAAGGACGCTGTTTTGTCAGGTAGACCCAGTTATAGGAACCATTTTCAGATATCTCTGGGTCCTGAACCTCGGTTACTAGTCAGTTCCGGTTTGCGACAACCTGGAGTCGACCTGGAGCGCGGTCAATCGTCCGATACGACGAGAAATATTCTAGGTTTAAGAACCCTGTCACCTCTCGCATTGAACAGGCANATCTTCTGCGGCCCTCATTCCATTCCGCCTCATGCTCGCCTTACTAACTGTCACACTGGCCCTTGGCCTCTTGCCTTCCATCCTTGGGGNCTCGGTCCAACGTCTCGACAAAAACAAGGCCGCGTTGCTCATTGTTGACCACCAGGTCGGACTGTTCGAGTTGGTCCAAGACATGAACCCCACCGANTTCCGCAATAATATCATCGGACATGCTGAGCTNGGGGCCCTCTTCAACCTGCCTGCCATTCTTACAACCAGTGCGGAGACAGGTGCGTGTAACATGCACTCCACAAGCACCATGGTTGCGCCTTACGGACCATTCAGGACCAAATGGACCTCTTCCCAAGGAAATCGTTAGGCTACACCCCAACTCTAGCTTCATCAGGCGTAACGGAGAGGTCGACGCTTGGAGCAACGAAGAGTTTCGGGCTGCAGTCAAGGCCACAAACAAAACACAAATCATTTTGGCTGGAATTACGACCGACGTGAGGATTNTCTTTCAGTCTCCACAACCACNTGATCTTCATTTACCCGGTTCTATGTAGGTTTGCACCGCTTTCCTTGCGCTCTCCCTCGTCGAAGAAGGATATGAAGTCTTCGCTAATGCCGACGCCTCCGGGACCTTCAACAAGGCCGTTGCCGATGCCGCCAATGACAGGATGCGTGGCGCTGGAGTTCAAGTTCTCTCTTTCTTCGCCATCGTTTGTGAGCTCATGGGTGACTGGAGGGCTACCCCAGGTTCTGCNGAAGTTCTTCCTTTTCTCGACCGGTNTGTCTTTCTGCAATCGTATGAGGAATATTGCCTTTNNACTAGTAAATCTGCNAATGCATCAGGTACTTGCCGAGCTACGGGTACCTCGCTCGTGCNCATGCCGCTGCCACTCAGAGNGGGGATCTTCTCCCTGGTGAAGGAGGCTTGAATGCCTGAGCAGGCNGCCACCTTGNCCATGAGNNNGTCTATCGCGCCATCTTATCTTTGCTTTGATGTCGAACGTCTTNAACANGAAGNTCCCGGTGCGGAATCACCTGCGGATTCCACCCTTCTTCTTCCATGCCCTGCTACATTCGAATTTATNCGCTTCTCAAACTTGCTCATACTTGAAGAATACTGGAATCATCATGCTACATTTTATTCCATACATTGGCAGTNTACTTCTATTAGTTAAGNGCCGGAATGAGAAATGCAATCGGATGGATNAGAGCACGAAGTACCCATCCCCACGATCACGGTCTGGTCTACTCNGAGGCCAACCTATCTCAGCATTCAGCTGTGCGGAACGTGAGAAGGGATTCAGGAGTTTTGCGATGGTCATCNATCCGAAGTGGCAGGTNTTAANCCAGGTAGGCATTGCCGTATAAAACGGGAATACGTTCCACAGAATCCCGCTCCGAGTTTGNTACATGGGGAGCCTGCGCTAGAGTACAACACATTATAGTACAATGGAAGGGACTGATGGAAAGCGCTGTGNATACGGCCAGCTGGACGCAAGGAATATACCACTTCCAGTAGCAAATGGGAACCAACATTACTNCGGCTAGGACGAAGGGGGAGTCATGGAGGGCATTGCTGTGACAGTGGGAATGGTTGCATGAAGGCTTCCAGGCTTCCAGACTAGAGCGCCTTTCCTCCATAGAAAGAGTCGTAGGACACCCTATCCCCTGGACCACCTAGCCCCCGATAGGCCAGTTGGCGGATGCGCGGAGACAGAGGGATCGCCACTATATGCTGACAGAGAGGAAGCCGACGCCAGAGCCTGTGAAGGAGGCATGTACTGGCCGTTCACCGCTGGACCGTGACTAGCGGGCGCATAGTGGACATGCGACTGTTCTGAACCGGGCGGGGTGTAATAGTGCGACTGAGCGGATTCGTACGAGGCAGCCGAGTGCGGTGGTTGGTATCCTGTGGCTACGGCTTGGGCAGAGGTTACTGGAGTTGAGGCGACGGGAGGAGGACTCCAGGGGTTAGAAGCGGCAGCGCCGTGGTGTCCCGTGGGTTCGAACGGATTCTCAGCTACTAATTCGCCTACTGTGACGGGTGCGCCTTGAAAGCGCGAATTATCATGGGGATACCCGCTCTCAACATCGCCATACGCGGAGGTCCGATCGTTGGGATGGCCAGTATCGCCTGAACCACCACACTCAGTGTATCTGCTTCCAAACATGGCGGTCAGGCGCCGTTGGCGAGCAGAAGCACGGCGTTTGGCAAGAGCACGCCAGAGCAAGCCCAACAGACCAAGGGCTACAATGGCGATGACGACGAAAACACCGGCAACGGCTCCTTTGTTATCCCAAAATCTTCATAGCGGGTTTAGTTTGCGGAGCGGTGCTACGAAAGGGTGATACACACGATTTCTTTGCCGCGCCGGTAGACCCTGCCACGGAAGTCGAAGTCGACCCTGAATTCCCGCTCGTCGTGCGCGCAGTACCAACGGTCGTCGTCCCTCTGTTCCCAGCCACGGGTGCAAAATCTGCTGGTACGGACAAGGTAGTCCCCGAAGTGGGATCGGTGCTGGGAGTTCGCTGGGTTGCATCGGACAAAGTGGTCGATGGCGCTGATGAGGTGGTACCGGAGCTGAGAGAGCAAGGAGAATGATACGTATCAGTGCTTCAGCAAGATGCACCCATCGGTGGGAGAAAGACATACGGGGAGGTGGTGGTTCCAGTGCTTGATGCTGATGTTGTTGATGTGATGGTCTGAGTAGTGGTCCCAGTGCTGGTTGGTCGGGTGGATGTAACCGTCCTGGTCGACGCTGAGGTGGTGCTTGTGTCCGACCTTGTTGTGCTCGTCGTGGTAGATGTGGTGGAATCAGTGCTTGTAACGCTCGTCGTCGATGTTGAAGAGGAGGTGTTGGTAGTGTCTCCATCCTCTGTCGAAGTTGTAGGTGTAGATACCGGTGGATCCTCCTGCCTCAACACAAGTGGTGGCACAGGGATCGAGCGGCGGTGGACTTGTGACAGCGAGGATTCCGAGCTTATTGGAGACGCAATGAACAGAATAGAGAGGGCAGTGAGCGTCATCAGAGCGATGAGGCCTGGGAGGCGACAAGACGTCCTGCGAAATGTAGAATCCATCTCGCATGTACACGCCCTGTGAGTTGCGGTGGAGAGGAAACCGAGGGCGCTTCGCTTTCCCTCGACAGGGTATGAAGTAGAGAGGGTGGGCGACAAAAGAGTGGAAGGAAAGATAAGCAGAGGAGTCCAAGATCAGGGCGCGGGGAAGATGGCAGCAGAAGTTATGAAGAATGCGATGAACTTGCCTTTATTGTCATCGAGGCTGTTCCGAAGTGTATGTGGGAAACCTGCNGTATTTGANGCATTCCTTTGAGATTTGAGGGCGAGAGCGTGCCATAATGTAAGGCCCTTCTGTCTCCGGTGCCCAAGCCCAGGTGCGGGTCCATTTAGANGAGGTCTGATTGGTTGCGGGAATTGATGNAGAGCATAGCATGGATAGCAGAAACAAAGCAGAGTACACACATATGATATGATACATTCAAGGTTGACGGATGTTGCAGAGGTCAAGCCCTGCTCGACACTGATTCAGACACCGTAGACTGTTCAGGAGAGGACCCAGGAGTTAACTTGAGTACTCGGCGCTGGAAGTCCGATGTTATATGCTCAGGCTCAGCTTTCAATCGGACAGTGAGCTGCTTCAGCTTCCCATNGTCCAGTGCTGCAGCAATCTGCTCCTTGGTCATAGTCGGGCATTTCTGGGACAAATGCTCGACNAGNTTCTCTCGCTGTCCATCGTAAGAGAACTAATGAGAACTCCGATGACTGCCGACTGGGCCATAGGGCTCACCTGTTCGGCATCGAGAGTGTGCCAGATAGAGGGCAATTCTACAATCCTCCACGTCATAGCGCAGTAGTACCACCAACCCTGGAGANGGTTCAGCAAGAGCAATGCCACGCTACGCAAGCCTTACCTTCGCCGCCAATTTGTGCACGTCGGGATCCGCCATGACGTGCAGGGTTGGCCTTACTGGGCGCTTTTGGCACCAACCGGCGAGGTAATCAAGGCGCGCTTGGTTGGTCTGTGCATCCGACCAACTGACCAGGTATGTCTTCCCATTGATCTCGTAGAACATCGGATGGTAGAGGAAAGCAATATTTCCTATGCCCTCGAGGCGCTGTATTTCAACAGATAGCCCAAGCGATGGAGTTTCACGCAGCCTATAGTGCAAGTAAGGGCTTAGCCGTATAAGTCGAACCAGACCAACGAACTTCACTCACGATTGCACTATTTCGGCCTGCAGGCAGTGCCAGAGTCAGATTCTAGGAGGTACAGAGAATCCAGCGAGTCATACACCTACCTGGGCATCCTCCAGTTTCAAGATATCCTGTACATTCTCCCAGGTCCATGGCCCTGAGATCCATTTAGCGACCCGCGGGGCTTCCAGCCAATACACTGCGATGGGCATATTAGGGTCCGCTTCTGAGCGCGGGGATGATGTCGACGCGGAAGTTGAGTCTGTAGTGTGTTCAGAGTGATGCCCCAGCGCCGGATTGAATAGGACAATATGCATACCTGACACTCTCCGTTGGCGCTCGACCCGGCTTGTGCTCGGATGATTACCATCGCCGCCAGTCGGCTTTCGCATCTCGTCCTCCATATCACTAACGTATATGTCACTATCTGGCGACCTGATGACAACGTTCTGAGAAAGAGGAGTAGGAGTGCGTGCACCACTGGAAGCATTATCAGAGTGGGGTCAGGAGGCGGCAACGGGCGGGGACGGGCTGTGGCCTTGGAACTACCGCTAGTGGTGGTGCGACCGCCACTGACTACTGCGGGCGGGCGACTGGAAGGATCCCCGGCATTCGTTGCTTTCGCGATGATGTCTAGGAGGATATTTGGGTCCAAGTTCTTGGCATCCCAATTCTGCCGTTGGGTATGTCACGGTGGGAAGTGATAACGTCAACATGCGGTGTAGAGGCAGGACTGACAGCATTACGCACTCTCCCCTGTGTGTCATGCAGGTACGAGATAATAGCCAGGTAGTGCCGTTCCATTTCCTCAGACCTTTCCAGCCGTTCTCGAAGGTGATCTGAAGAGTGTGCCTTCAAAAAGTCCTTCTCAGCGGCTGCCAGCATAACTTGCTCCTCCAATGTGATCATCCGTATATTTACCCTTTGGATAGCACCCTGCAACTGCTGGATTCTGTTGTCCCTATCCACCAGCTCACGCTGGAGGTGAGCTATAAATCGCTCTCGTTCCACAGCTTCCTTTAGCAAAGCCTTGGTGGATTGAATATGCGCTTCATGCTGGATCAAGCTGCCAGCTTCAGTCCCCCTTTACAACAGCAACAGAAGATTATACCTTCGCAACAGTGGCGGTAACCCTCCTGTTGGGAGGATTCTCTGACTCGATGGCCATCGATGAGTAGGCTGGGTGAAGGGGGGGAAACAAGAAGGAACCTAATGCAGACGTGCCGCTGGTATTGGCAGTTCGATGGGACGCTAGACCAAAAATGGACACATATGCTTCCGCATTTACTGGAATGCGGGATCTGCTGATCCGATCATGGAAGCCGAGGTTCCAGCCTTTCGAGGGCAACCCTTGCGAGCCGTTACGGCCTCAGCNCTCGCAAGCATCCCGAAAGACCATGTTCTGCATTACGACTCGGAGAATGCGCAGCCCACTCGGGGTATCTTTTGAGACGTCGCTATGGGAACAAAAGGGGACTTGGTAACGGGCAAGAAATGGGCTGACGGCGGGACAGTCCTGGCTGCACTCGAAAGAAGCTTGGACTTCTCTGGTGATCCGGGCGTCTCAGATCTACAGTATGGAGGTGTTTGTGACCTGAGCTTTGAGCACCCCATTGTCCAGGACGACGTTGAAGGAGAAAGACAGCAAGGCTATGCAGGGCATTGACATCATGCATGAGCGGAACGGGCAGAGCTGCCCGTGATTGCCGTGAAAGTATTTTAGCGGCGGCACGCGCTGAAATGGCCGTCAGCCTCTCTCTTCCAACCATCTTCATCGTCTTGAGCTTAGACCCTTTTTTTAATATCCAACGCTCTCTTCGCACTCTCACTACAATGCACGCCACCCTCGTTTTCCTGTCCCTCTTCTCTTCCGCCTTCGCCTTCCAGGTCACCCGCCCCAGNCTTACTCAGGGCTGGACGAACNACGGTCCCCAGACGTGCGTATNCAATACNTNTNTCGACATTCAATCGGCTNACGGCCAGCNCTTCCCTTNAGCGTCGCTTGGGACCGCGTCTCTACCGACGCTACCAACTTCTCTATCGTCCTTACCAACCTGGTAAGTGCNCGAGGTTGTGCCNGTACAGCNCTCAGTGCTGACACNGATTNTNATCAGGATCGCANNANNTTGGCTAGCGACNTCNTCCTCGCTGACTTCGTNGATGCTACCTCGGCCAACNCCATCAGTGTGACTCCTCCCAGTGGAGGCTGGCCCACCCCCGGCGGTAGCTTCCGTGTCAACCTGGTCAAAAGCCAGACAGAGCAGACCACCATCTACGCTCAATCCTCAGAGTTCAATATCACCGCTGGCGCCGCCACCGAAACTGCCAAAACCACCGCTACGGGCAGCCAGACCACTAGTGGTGCGACCCGTGCTACTGGTGCAAAGTACGTCAAAACTACCCATTGTTGTTGTGTCATTGCTAATGGCTTTCCTTGACACTCCAGCTCTGGCGCTGCTGCGACTGGTGCGGCTGGTGCTAACTCTGCTGACGGCGCGGCTACCACTGACGACACGACCTCTTCTCCCCTCAATGGAGGCAATGGTGCCTCGGGCAACGTCGCTCTTTCCGCTGGCGCCGTCACTGGCGTGATTGCGTTGATTGGCTCTATGCTCCTCTAAGACTGCCTGACCTTCCTTCCCCCTTAGTGACGCATCGTCGCAGCCAGATATACGGATGCAGAGGAAGGTTCTTCCTTGATGTCCTCCTTGGTCATCAATGCCTTGATAGTCTTATGAACGGTTAACGAAACGAGGGGGTTGACATTCATCTGGACAATGTAGATCACCATACACTTGATATTTACAGGCACGGACTCTTAGATAAAAATGTGCTTTTATAATCGGTAAAGTTGGTAGGATGACACGGACGTTCCATTCCTTGTTGACTCGAATTAGATGCTTGTAGCACTTTCAGCTTGCAGGCGAACCCTTGCTAAATGCCCAGAGGCCGTCTTCCAACAGCGCCCCACCATGCTAACCCCGCAACCCCTCCCGTAAGTATGGCCACAGGCGGAGGCACGCTGAACCATTCCACTGTTGTGAATGTTACAGTCGAGATGACGAGCCACCAAGGCTCCCTCCCCAGCGATGTCCCAGTGCTCGACTCCTTGGTAAGGTACCCTATCTCCCATAGGCGATAAACGGCGGTGAAGACGAAGCCAACAGCCGCAGCGTTTACACCTCGCAGAATGCTAACAACCTCCTGACGTTTACGAAGAACCCGCCATATGCTCTGGAAGCCGACGCTTATCCAGAGTCCAGGCAAGAAGATTCCGATGAATGCGAGTACAGCCCCAATTAGGCTCATACTCGCGGATGCATGCACCTCTTGTCCGTTGGAAACCGATGCCGCATCCCCTCGGTTGAATGCAGCTAACGCCCCGAGGTATACCGCAAAGTTGAAGTTGGGCCCAGGCATAGCTTGGATAATCGCCAACCCGAGCAAGAAGTCTCGTGGGGAAACCCAGCCGGGCTCAACGACGTACTCGCGGAGCAAGGGGATGACAACAGGCCCACCACCAGATATGATGGTGCCCGCGAGGAACATGTTATTGAAAAGCGCAAGGAAGAGTGGGGGGTTTGGGAGGAGACCACGGACAAGCATGAGGGCAGCGAACAATAGGAAGAAGAAGGTGATGAAGGCCAGTCCTTTCTTGACAGGGATGCCATGTCCGGAGATGGAATGTGGAGAAGGTTGAAGGGGAGCTGAAGCATGAGGAACCGGCGATGGGTTCGCCTGCTGAGCTTGGCGATCCTCGAGTTCGATATCAGAAGTAGGGGAGCTTCTGGCCACAGCCCTTCTCTGAGCACCATGGTTTGCCGTGACTTCTTGCGACTCAGGCAACGTCTCTGCCAGACCGCTCTCCACATGTGGCTCTGCACTATGTATCGCCGTCCCAGCCCGTCTTTCTTTTACTTTCTTCATCCATCCCCTTCCCCAACAATCCCAGGTCACAGTGACGATCCCTGCCACCACGATCAACACCGGGAAATACCACAGCGCGTTATAGCACAGTCCCGCGCATGCTCCAAAGACCACCAATATCCGCGTCAGTCTATCCATGATTGCTTTCCGCGCAAGTTGCACCGCTGCTAACGCGATCAGGCCAACAGTACTCGCGTTCAAGCCTGAGAGAAGCGCGTAGACAGGATCGGGGAGGACATTGGATATACGTTGAACGCCCAGGCTCAATCCAAACATTGCGAGAGCGCCTGGCAGAGACCACAGGAGAAAGACGAACGTGGCAGGTACGACTCCTGCGCGGATTTGGGCAATGTTGAAAAGCATCTTTGTCGAGCCTGGACCAGGCAGGGCTTGTGATATAGCAAACAGTTCTCGGTACTGCTCCGACGGGTAGCGTTGAGTTAGTACGTGCATATATTAGTCGGGACTACTCACCGCCTGCTCGTCAATCCATGGTGCCTTGCCTACTCCATCCACAAAGCGTCTGTGCCAAATCTGAAAGTGCACTGGGGGACCGCCAAAGCCTATGAAACCTAGGTCGTATGTGCGGCAAAACACATCCCAGAGACGCGACCCTATGTCGGCCATATTCACTTGATAAGCTTCTTTGGGGACAGCCTCATCGTCGGTATTGTGACCTTTTAGCTTGATAAGGGCAGATTGGATGACGGCCGAGAAGGACATGGCGGGAGGAAAGGCGGGAGGAGTGTAAATTCCTCAACAGAGCTCTCTTTAAGGCAAACGGTTTGACGAGCATTTCCTTGGCAAAGGCCGAATAATCCCTGATGACACACGTGCGCACATCCTTATCATGAAACTGCAAACACTGCAAGAAAAGTCCAATGTATCCGATCGCNA
>JANDKE010001639.1:0-13343 GCA_027627275.1 Coprinellus aureogranulatus | reverse complement strand
GGGGTGCGTCGAGTTCAACGGGAGTGATGACGAGTGTGTCTGCACCCCCGGGTGCGGGTAGAGGGGTGATGGGACAGCAGGGGGAGGGGGAGGAGCGGGTGTGGCGGTGAGGAGGAGGAAGACGAGGGTGAGGAGAGAGTTGGGATGAAGAGGAAGAGGTATATTACCGTTGTGGAGGGTGGGAAGAAGAGGAAGATTGTTAATATCGTGCGTCGTCTCTCTCTCTCCCTTCCTCTATCCCTTTCACCAACTCTTTTGCTGACTCGCCACGTAGAATTCGTTCCACCCAGACCTCCAAGCAGCCATCGAGTCCATGAAACAAGCCATCGCAAAGGAGAACTGGGAGCAAAAAGGGAAGTTCCCCCCAGCGCTCAAGCCGCAGCTCGCGCAACTGGCCTTGTTGGCGATAAGACTGGACGAGTACGATGATCACTTTTTTAACCTTATGCCGGTGTTGTTTCCGTATAATAAGTTTACTATGACTGTACGTCCCTCTCTCTTTAGCTCACTTTCCACTGCTTCTGTGTGTACACGCAGAGAGTAGACATGCTGACGGGATGATCACACAGAAACTCATCAAACGCACCGTCTACGCCGACCACATCGCCCTCCTCCAAGCACGCCAAGACGAGCTCCTCAAACAACTCAAAGAGATAGCCGAAGCCAACTACGATAACGCCGAACGTGAATACCAAAAGGCTTTGTTACAGTGGAGTGCGAGGCAGGAACGCAATCAAAATCAGAATCAGCAGAACCAAGCCTCGACAACGGCGGCCAACGCGAGTGCGGAGGCGAGTGCGGATGGTAGCAATGCACCAACCAGGCACCCGACGGAGGAGAGAGACAAAGACGCTATGGACACATCCGAGGGTGGTCCTCCTCCCCCATCCCAAGCTCAAAACCCTGAAGGCACAGCGACAACGGGTACGAAGAAAGCCGACCACCCCCCAACCCGCCGCTATCGGCTCACAGACCAAATGCGTGGGATCATATGGGATTTGGTGTTACTGAGCAACGAAGCGTGTCGATTGGAGAACGAGAAAAACACGTATGAGGGGAGTATGATCGTGGTTAGCGAACAGGGGGGGAGGAAGGTGCTGTATCAGAAGATTGTGAGCGCGTTTCCGGAGGGGTGGATGAGTAGTGGGCAGATAAGTCGGGATGGTGAGTCGTTTTTTTGTGTAATGAAGCAAGGGAAAGGAAAGGCTAATGATGTGGGATGTGATAGTGAGCGCGATGAAGAAGAGGTTTGAGAAGGAGGCTATGGAGGATGCGTAGAACGCGTTTTCGCGCGGTCGTCAGCTGTACAACGGGCGATCCTCACCATTTGGTCGACGTTCACGATCCCGCCTCGGGGTACCAACACGCTCCTCATCCTCCTTGGCGCCTGGACGAGACGTCGTCCATAGGCTGGTCGCCGTCGGCACACTTTATTCCGGCTCTTCGATCGGCGCAGCCATTCTGTCCCAGTCAGATTCCTTGTGCTCTTCAAGATCATGAATGGAGACTCCCGTCATTCTCTCTCTTCTTTCCATGCGCGAGCTTCTACCTTTCTCACTCTACCTCGACTCTGTCTCTCTCTCTCTTTCATTTTTCCCCTTGTGCATTGGTGGTGACGCTGCGGACACTTCATTCGCTCTCAACTTCGTTTCGCTCCTTCTACCTTCGTACGCCAATGTACTGTCCCATTCAGTGTGTCCCGACCTTTCGTGTAAGTGCCATGATCATCATGCCTCCCCAGTACGCTTCGTCTCTCGTTCTTTTACATTATGTCCTCGATTATTCCTCGCAGACGTTCGTCTGCTTGTATTTATACCGTTAACTTACTGCTCTGTATGCCTCTGCTCGCATTCTGTTTCACGCTTTATCATCACTCTGAGACAGCTTTCGCTCTGTGCACGGCGTCCGAGTCGGCGCTTGCCTTCCTACCAGTGTGTGGGTGCGACAATAAGGTAGGTGCGTATGGTGTCCAGGCTGTGTGTGATCGGCATACCGTTCTTGGGAGATTTGGAGGTATGTGGATCTCTGCCTCTTACTCCGAGCTCCGTGCTGACTGATCGTCGTTTTGTAGGGCAAGATCGTCTTGCCGCCCACGATGCATGACTAGGTGGATGGAAGTGGAAGTGTTAAATGAGGCGCCTGATGTATTGTGAGCTGGGCTTACTCACAGCTGCTCATTCCACGTTCCTATCTCTCGTCGAGTGGAGCAGTCCCGGGGCGAACGACATGTATGTTCCTTCTGTTCGGTCGCCTCCCTCCAAAAGCTGATGACATTCAGGTCTTTCAGTGTCGTTCTCTCCGTTCCTACGCTCTGATTGAAGCAAGGTGCCTGGGTCTGCTGACTACGGCGAGGTTTTGTCTTCATTGACCGATGTCAGAACCACGAGGATGTCAGTGAGGTACCGTCATTTGTGGGCGCTCACAGATGACGAACAGAGACCCAGTTTGTGCTCAGGCCTGTGTCATCTCCGGAGGATCGCACCGTACAGTCTTTAAGTGCAGTGCCATGTCCATGTAGGTCTTGATGGTAAAAGGTTGGTTTGAGCATTCAGAACTCGCCCACGCGAGCGACGCTGTCAGGTGTGGGAGCAATGCATTGCAGGGAAAATGCGAATTGAATTGCACAGTGGTCATGAGGCCCTTTGTAAAGTCAAAACCTTCCCATTTCTGACCTACGGCTTCAAAAGTACGTAAAACTCTCCTCTCTTTATCCATCGCGGTGTTAAGGAGATTTGTATAGACAAGAGCCACGCGAGCAATACGCTTCGACTTGCGCTGGGTAAGCTCTTCTATTCTAAGGCTCTGGGCGCTCCTTATCAAGAATCCGTTGCAGCAAGCACCTACAAGTCCCAATTGTGCAACGTGCCTCTGCACCCACATCTCTCGTGATATCAGTGCGGTAGGAACAACAGGCGCCTCTGCCGAGCGTCAACATGCCGTGAGCGCTTATGGAGACATACTGCACTAGTCCCCTCCCCCATGGCAGCGTGGGCGTTAAACCGCCGTTTCTGGGCTCCACATATCAGACATTTCCCTCTTCCTCCATTCAGATGTGAGCTGAAGCCATCGCGACCAAAGTTCCGCTGCAAACGGTATTTTCTTTTCATCCTATATCTGTCTTTCTCGGGGTTTCCAGGCGTATGAACAGTCACCCGATGAGCCGTGGTTCAGATCGGATTCACTGTAGCAGGTGCAAGCGTACATACAAACACTCAACGGCATAGGATGATAGCGTGTTAGTCGGGACTGCGTTTCTGATTTACTGGGAGTGAGCCCGGCGTCCCCATTTGTTTTAGGTGCGTTCGTTTTCTTATAAAAGGCTCTTATTTTTGCTAACGACGCTCAGTATCATCACTTTCGGCGCTGAAGTCAGCCAAAATGAGACTGAGGGCTCTCTCCGTCACTGTCGCTGTCGCGTTTCAGGTCGCCCAAGGAAGACTTTACGAATCCCTGGAAAGTCTTCCAGATCGAAGCTACGACTTCATCGTCGTTGGAGGTTCGTTCGTGAATAGCTCTGTTGCTTCAGTAGTTCTGACCAATGGGAATGGACTCGACAGGTGGGACAGCAGGCTCTGTGATAGCAAGCAGGCTCTCAGAGAACCCCCAATTTACCGTACTCCTAGTCGAGGCAGGCCCCAAGTAAGCTCAGCCTATACAGCTTTCATCGCCTCTTCAATGCGCTTTGATAGTAACGAAGGAGTGCTTGACTTGCAAGTCCCCGGTCTCACCAATAATATCAGCACCGCCTACCAATGGGCGTATGTCACCGAACCCCAAGCCAATGTTAAGAATCGGACCCTCCCGTTGCCTAGAGGCCACGTTTTGGGTGGCAGCAGTTCCATCAGTAAGTTGTGCTCAATTCTACGGTTTTTGTCGTAGTTTGACACGGAAGCCTAGATGGAATGATATATACGAGAGGCTCCCAAGACGACTATAACGCCTGGGCCAAGATCACCGGCGACTCTGCGTGGTCGTGGGATACACTGTTCTCGTATGCTAAAAAGGTGCGTCAGGCTAGCGACAGTGAGATGGACCCACGGAACTCACTGTATGACACTAGCATGAGAAGTGGACGGCCCCGGTTGGAGGTCGTGATATTACCGGGCAATACGATCCAAAGGTCCATGGATACGATGGCAGGACACGAGTCTCCCTTCGTGAGAGTCCTCCCGATTCCTTTGAAGCGCGAGTTCTCCAAACCACAAAGGATCTGAAGGAATTCCCATACAACATCGACCGAATTCGGGACTGCTCTTGGCGTTAGTGAGTAGCATAGTTCCACCGCAGCAACCACAAGGTTGACATGGTACGACTAGCTTGGACCCAATCCACCATCGGCAATGGTGAACGAAGCAGTGCCGCGACAGCTTTTCTGGACACACCTGTCCGAGATCGTCCCAACCTTGACATTGTGATCAACACCCAAGCGACGCGAGTCCTTCGCTCGGGAAGTGGGAAACAGCTCGACATCAGGACCGTGGAGTTGGGGCCGAGGTCTGGAGGTACACACCTTGTCTTCCTAATTGGCTGTTACTAAACCGGGTCCAGGGAGTACCAGAAAGACCTTCACTGCGGCGAAGGAGATCATTCTCTCCGCTGGTTCCATCAACACCCCACAAATTCTACTGCTCTCCGGTATCGGCCCTCGTGCTGAGCTGAACGCCCTTGGTATCTCTGCCATTCTGGATCTACCCGACGTCGGTAAGGGAATGTCCGACCATTCTGTCGGCCCTTTTCCACGTTGGAACACGACCGGCGCCCTCCTCCAATTGTGAGCTAGCCGTCTTCACGCCCCGCTGAGTCAATTCTGACATGGCGACATTAGCCCAGACCCTGATTCATCCCTTGAGCAGTGGAAGGCTAACCGCAGTGGCCCAATGACGGAGTATGGGCATTTCCAGATCATATGGGCAAGGATCCCCCAAAATTCGACAGTATGGAAGCAACATTCCGACCCCTCATCTGGGAAGAATGCTCCTCACATCGAGCTCTATTTCTCTGTGGGTTTCTCATCCAACGTAAGATTCTCAGCTGACTCTGCGAGTAGTATGATGGAGCAAGTGTAGGTGCGGCCATTATCTTATTGACTCCCAAGTCCCGTGCGTCCCAATTCATAATCTCCCGATTTGAACCGCTCATTCGTCGCAGGAGGGAGCGTAACACTGCGATCGACCAACCCCTACGACACTCCAAAGATCGATCTTGGTTATCTCAGTCACCCCTTCGACCTTGAAGCAATTAGGGAAGGCGCTCGTATTATCGGGCGGTTCTTCGCAGGCCCAGCATGGTCAGGATACGTCACAGCGCCCCTTACCGTAGGTCCCGATGACCCAGGCTTCGATGAGCAAGTTCGAACTTTGATAAGTTCCACCTGGCATCCTGTCGGAACTGCGGCAATGTCTGCCAAAGGCGCAAAGTCGGGTGTGCTAGACCCTGATCTCCGCGTCAAGAACGTCAAAGGATTGCGCGTCGTGGATGCTTCGGCATTCGTGGGTTTCACTTATCTATCCACGAGAGCGCTTGCTGACAGGAAGTTTGCAGCCTTTGATTCCGACTGGCCATACTCAGGCTGGCGTGTATATCCTTGCTGAGAGGGCTGCCGATCTGATCAAGAACTCGTGGTAGAGCGCTAGTGACCACCCTAGAGCTTCTATAATACTGCGACCCACCGCAATGATAATACATATCAATTAGCCACCTTGCCTAAGTGGCTCCAAGCGGCCTCGTTGAGTGCTTTGTCCTGCCGGACAACCAGCTAGTACCACCTGTTTCAATTTGCCGAACACAGAGGCGTTGTGGGCGCCTATTCAGCGCTCGTGCCCAGAGCTCAGCCCTTCAGCCCCGCGATTCACCTAACGGCAGGATATTGTGGTGGCAGGCAGGAGGGGTCAGCTTCTAGCTGAACCATGCAGCAGGGATTTACACCTCCCCACAATTGACGGTGTTCGGCGTATGAGTCGCAACACCGACTTATCTCGATCATGACTCATCCCCTGGATACCATAGAACCACCATCTACGCAGATGCTGTGGCGCTTGAGGAGGGCAAGGAAGCGGACAGATAGTCGAGTGCAACTTGGAAAGCATTCAATCACGGATTTTTCCAAGAGCGCCGATTTAAGCGCCCAGCGTGGGGTGGGATTCCGTGGTTGACTTCAAGACTCGAGACGCAACTCCACTTAGTACTTACGGCGTACCCCGTTTTCTGGGTTCAGTACAATTATTTGAGTGACTCGAGGATGTCCATCATGAAGCCATTCCATCGAGAGAGCCATAACTCGGAGAGCCCTCTTTGGGTGAGTAGCTTCATGCGAAGATCTTGGCCATGGTCCTCCTTCCCCTATTAATACATGCACGAAGGCTTGTCCATGGTACAGGGTCCCGCTTAGACCCGGGGTAAGTATGAGAGTGATCGACTCTATCCCAGTAAAGCAATTCTCTTCTCGAGGCCAGACACGAGGCGCTCCGGGTCCTCCACCCTGCACAATCTTTTACGTGTGCAAACCTTTTTCCATTTAGAACAACCCCAAACGTTCACGGGTATGATCGCCGTGACTGCACCTTATTCTAGGATTCGCAATGTGATATGTGACAATTTCATGTCTGCCTGAATCGAGTCAAAGCAAGCCGGTGATGAGCGGCAAGGTCACACGCGGGTGACCGTGCATGACCCGAATGGTTTCGTGATTTCTATTGCTATCTAGCCAAATGGGTGGATGAGGGCATGGACGTGGGTTCGAAATAGGCGCCATATCGCCGTTCTTTGCCGCTCTATCTTGGTTAGCATCCCGTGCTCGATGGAGAGGGGAGTGGGTATCAGCCAAGTCGGCCTGCCACTACTCCCGGCTGCCAGGCCCACGCGACCCCACTTTCTGATGCATGTCCCCGCACCTGCCTTGCTTCTCCCGTACGTACCTGTGCTCCTTGAGCATCGGAGCTGGCCCTTGCATATCCACATCCGCGTGGACGGACAAGGTTTGAGTCACCGGCGCAATCGCGATCGGTACCTCGCCCGACCCAATCTGACCGATGGCCAACCCCCTTCACCACCACGTTCCCGCCGCTGGCGTGAAGGTTTTGCGTAACTTGGGACCTTGGGTTCTCGAATCGTCGATCGTAATTAGGAAGTCCGACTGAACGGCGGGACCGACTGATGAGTCGGACACCTTCGGCGAAGGACGATTATCCTACGGCCAGAATGCAGCGCAGAGTCAGAGGAAGGCGGGACAAGCGTTGCCGTGTGAAGGCGCTTGCTAGCTTGGGGGTCGAATCATCTACAAACTGCTGCAGATCCTTGATTCCGTAGTCATACCGTCCCAGCCTGCCTACCACACCATCCACTCACCATTCAAGAACTACTGGGCTCTAGGACAGCAAGCTAGCATCACGGATCCCAATCATACTATAAGCGCTCACGTACAACGCTTCCATCGGAGGACCTTAGTAAAACGCGAGTGGGCATCCTTGGAGTGCAGAACCTTACGTCTTCGGCAATGAGACACGAGTTTGTGCCACAAGGCCCTATTGTAGGCATTCGCTTGAGTTGGCGTTGTCGCTTACACAGGGTGTGGTCCGAAGTGAGGATCCATCGAAGCATGTCAAGCGAGATTTCATGCCCCAATGGAGCCTTCCCCATGACATGGGCGTCGGAAAATATGGGTCGAATTCGATAGGTAGTGGCATTGGCTGCCTCGTTGGAGCGCGTCCTAATGATCATCATCAAGGGCTGCGACTGGAAATGAGATGTGATATGGAATACGCGACCCACAGTGATATCGGCAGTTAATAATGAAATAGACTCCTTATACTTTCCGCAGGTCCCATAGAGTGCGAAATAGTCCCTCATTACGCCATGCACGAGAATTGTACAGTCCTTGATCAGTGCATGCGGGAGTGGGCTACGCACAGTCCTTAGAGGGACCTACTTCTCGAAGCTGTTTATCAGAAGAACGCACCCAAGGTTCAGCAAAGATTTAAGAAGAATGGAACATACCAACAACGGTGCTGAAAGAACGAGTGGAAATTAAATGTCACTGGTTCGAAGAATCGCGTTGGAGTACGCAACGACAGGCCTCGACCCCGAGGAAGGACCCTCTTTTTCATCGCAGTCCTGGCCTTTGGACGACGTTGAAAATGCAGATGGCCAGGAAAAGGAAAAAGAGGGCGTAGAGCAGCTTCAATCATTGTCCTACTGGAAACGGCAATCGGATGGTAGGTCATGGTCAACAAATGCGTCCGGAGTCGCATCTAAGACAGTACCCGAAGTGTAAATGAGCGCTCACTATCGTGTAGATAATATCCAGCTAGGTGGATCATGAACGTGAACGCTCGTTCATATCTCAATGTGGGGTCTGGGGTAAGTGTGCGTCAGAATCTCAGCACCAAGGGTAAGCATGGCGCAGCAACTCACTCTCGATCCCGCGATGGAACACGGGACTCCATGCACCAGATACCCGTCGCCTAGAAGGGCACCAAGGCGGAGAAAAGGCTGACACTTTGGTCTGCTGAGCTTCGAATCTGGCATATCCGCGTCATAAACATGAGTATCAGGACAAAAGATAAGATATGAAAAGCACAACCGACGCCTAACTCTACCCACCTTCCAAAAGTCCTCTTTTCTCATGTGCCCTACGCCCAGAGTCCATTCAATTTACGCTTCCTCTGTATAAGCCTCGCTCGGGCACCCGCTGTTATATATAAGCTGCGAGGTTGAGCTTCTCCTTTGTCGAAAGCTTGTCGCCACGGTAAGTAAAACTCCTAAAAGAAGTCCGATTTGAGTTCCTGGCACGGAAGAGGCAGTCAGGGCCCAGAAAACGGGCGTACCTTTGGGATGGGACAATTCGACCAACTTCGGAAGGTCATTCACCAGATGTTGACGCAGCAGCGCCAGCGGCCCGGGCGGACGGTTCGGTAGGACCAAATTTTGCGCAGAGGAGATCCAAGACGAAGGGTGCAGCCATGGTGAGTGAAGCGCCCGACCAGAGGTCAACGAGCGTCGTTGACCGGGGAATCATCATGCGAGGCACGCCAAGTCAATGAGGAGGGAATGACGCAGCAGACTACACGTTTGAAACCCTACGAATGGCGCTGTGCGCAAGGGACCATCCACACCAGTGGCGACGATGCACCTGGAAGATTGGGTGCAAGCAGGGCAACACCTGTTGCCCAGTATTTTGTCTGGGGTGACCTACCTGAAAGCTCATACGCGGTGCCTCAAGGCTGTGACTCACGAGGCGCGACAAAAGGGACGAGGTTCCGAAGAACCAGGGTATGATTGAAGTTTATGCTTACTTGCGATACTAGTTCGCCAGCGGAATGTCAGTCCTGAACATCGACCCTCTTTCTGCTATCACCTCAATCGGATCTAAGTGTGATAGTAGCTGTTATCTGGCCGACGAAGGCTGTATAGCGACTGCGACATACCTAGCATTATGTTTCAGATGCCATTAGGAGACATGAAGGGTCAAATGTTATCACATTCGCTGTAACCGCCAGACGAGGAGAACATGGCAGTTCGAGTTCAACAGAGGTCCGGCTATTTCCGACGCGACGCGACGCGTGTGAGGTCGCGCACGTGGAAGGCGGCATTTCTCGGCCAGCCATCGGAGATTTTATTGTTCAATCTCAGAATTGTGCATTTCCACTCTTCTTTCTGACTTCTTTGTTTTCTCGGCCATCTTCTTCTGTCAAAGTGCGTCTCAACTCCAGAACAACCACGCGATTTTTTAATGAAAGGATTGGGCCGATGGGCTGCCGGAGGGCTTGGGAGGTGATGGTCTGCTACAACATGACCCCGGCTGGGGAAGACATCATGTATTGCTCTGGCTACTGGAAGTTCTGTCGAGAACGGACGTGATACACGTTGCAGCTACCCATCATGGTACCGGCTCGCCTAGCATTCCTTCTTGCTTGTCGAAGGTCTAGTCACTGGTTTTGGGTACACTGAGCCAATTCTGTCGTTGCAAGACGTTTGCTTCTCTGTCGGAGAATGCAAGAAGAAGTACGACAGTACCAGTGCAATTTCTATGGCGCCAAACTAGGAATACTAGGATGGCTCTGAATGTATCGTCCAACCAGAACTCACGAGCTAGCTTCGAGCGGATTTTGCTGACATCCACGTCTTGTCTCGGCGTTCTGGGGTCTCTTGTCTTCCTCTTCGAATGCCAACCACAACGATCGACCGCTTTGGTGGGTCAGAAAGACCTCTCTTTGTTCTCCTATGGCAACAGCTAGACGTTCATATCCGCCCTATCGCGCAACTGCCAGTCCATTCTTGTTTGATACCCACTCAATCTCGAATTGGTTGGTACCTCGCACGCCTGACAGATCACGTCGGAGACGTCCCCACCAGGACCTGGAGTCTCGGTGGCGCGAGATGCGAGCCCATCTGGGACCCGTCTACTTTCGGATAGCTGCCCATGGACTGACTAGTGGGTTTGAGTGCTCGATCGCCTCGTGGGCCAATGTCTCTCAAAGCTATACCCAGCGTCCCCTGCGCGAGCCGCTGCGTGGCTCCAGCGCCAAATTCCAGGTCGAGCCCCAGTTAGGATCCCGTGAAGCATAACAGCATGCTCTGGAACGCAGCGGAATCACGACGTGCGAGCCCGCACTATACTTAACGGTCTGATCCTGGAACTGCGGAGGTCGTAGGTCACAAGGTCTTCGTTCGGACCGCCTTTCTACGACCTGGACTCCCGCTATCTCCAGCTTCGCTCCGATAGGACCTCCATTTCCTATTCCTATTCCGAACGACTGTAACAGCAACGTCGTAGAGCTGGGAGCAATGCTATCTGTTACCAAGCGGCACGTTCATATTTGCTCAATCAAGGTCCTCAAGCTAGCGTGTTGCAGGATGCACATTCGTCGTCATCGACTGTCCGTTCATCTTCTTCATGATCAAACCTCGTTGCACGAAGTACACGAGGCAATCATAGGTTGGTAGCAGCAAGCTCCTTCCGACCTTATTGAGCTGACTTCTTGACACAGGCTATCGCCTCTCTAGCGCCCACGGCTCTGCGTGAGCGTCAGAGCGATTTGTTGGTTGTGTTCTCTCGGGACACCACCTAAGCGCCATCTCGATCGAATGCGAGCTAGAGATGTACGGACGTCTTTCCCTCCGGTAGGTGCTCTCAGCTTACCATTCATAACGTAGTTTCTGCTCGACAACGCCCTCCTTAAACGTCGGTCAAATGTCTCTGGACGCGCAGACGCATTTAGCATCGGTGATCGGTGCGCAGGGGCGTTAACGCGACAAACATGAGAGTCGTTCTGCCGAAGGTACCTTTATATCGCCCTTCGCCCTGTTCCACAGCTGATATTACCCTTCTAGAGTCCTTCGTATAGTAACCGGAATGCTTGCTTCATTCAGTCCCACCTTCGACCTATCAATACACCATTCGAGTCCCGAAGTATTCAATATTGTAAACCGAGTTCTCCAAGGATAGAAGAATGCCATCGTTCAAAGTCAGGTGCAACATCCGACATTACTGCGTCAGCATCAAGCGCATTCCTTTATCCCTGCCAAGCCGAAGGTTAGGCTCTCGCAGGAGACTTACCTTTCACTGGCACCTCTCGGGGTCTCGACTTCGAGCTTACAGTGTGAAGGCGTAGTCGAGGTCGCAGGTGCTCGACCTCGGAACCTCGAGCCAAGGTGAAAACAAGCCTCTTTCAAAACTGAAAGATCAGGACTTCCAACCAATAGGAACGTTAGGAAGCTACCGCGATCCTTTCACAACTGACTATCTTTACGCCTTCGCTCTCATTTCCGCCCCTTCTTTCATTCACCCTCAACCCCTTACTACCCAATCCAGCAACTCTGATACTACTCCAAAGCTGTGGCGCAACACAACCTTGTTCAGTCTCTTCACACACGGTTCCTACCGATGCACGTTGTACCCAAGTCAGTTTACGCTCTGGCACTGCGCGTCCAATACCGTTGTGCGCAGGCTTACTGAGCCCGAACCGGGGGACCTCGTACCACGACGGACTGTACATTCCTTCCAGGGAATCTCCCGGGGCTTAAATTCAATCTCACCCAAAAGAAGGGGTCCAATATGAGATTCCTGGAACGAGTCGAGATCGTCCCTTGGAATTGATCGCTCGCTCTCAGTCCTCGAAGTCCCCTTTGATTTGATACTGGGGCTTCCGAACTGAAGGTGCGTGTTTATGAAGATCTTCGCGGGACTTCATTGATGGCTGGATCGTAACAGAAACATGTGCCAGGAGTGGGGAAGAGCGCCTGTGACCTGACTGGTGCTCGTCGCGCTCGGCGGACTTTGCGATTGCGAAAGTGTTTGGGTGGGTACCCTCGACGATGTATTTGCCGTCAACACGCAAGAGATGAATTTGCAAACGGCCGAATGACCCGTTAATGTGCTCGTTGAATTAATCGGAGCAAAAGGCAGAGACACGCGTACGTACCCCGCAATGTTTCTTTGGGCCGTCACATTTTGACAATTTAATGGGATATCATGAAGGGTTGTGAAGAGGCTTGATTCGTCCCCCTCATCAGAACGCTAGGAAGACGCAACTTCGAATTTGCGCCCAAGGCTGAGGTCGCTCGGGTTGGAAGTGGACTTACTTCCCTTGCTCGGAGGGGAAGTATCGTGTGGGGGATCGTCGCAAGGGTCGGCACGGCACCTCGCACGTCGAAGGGGTGTAGCGGCTCGCGCAAGCGCGCGACCGATACACTTAGCAAGGGAAGCAGACACTCCGGACACACGTTGATTCGCACAGCATCGCAGACAGCCCATGCAGTGACTGGAATTACACCCCCAACAGCCGATTCAATTGAATCACCTTTTCAAACTCGAAACTCTGAGAGGTCCTTCCTACCGACAACTCCTTGAATACAACAACTTTTTAATGCTCTCCTACTCTTTGGAATTCCGCCTCGTCTGAATTTCTTCACCTCACCCCTCCTCCCACGCCCCTCCCGAATCGAAATAAAAGAGGTGAGCAGTACCGAAGTTAGCTCGGTGTAACCTACAGCGTTTGGGCAGCAGCGACCGCGGTATCAGTGGCTTCAGCGATGAGTGAGTGAGTGAGTGAGTACAACACCGCGAGTCTGTCCCACGCCTACATACCTCACGCAAACGAAGGAGAAACGCTCCCCTCCTCTCGACGAACAGCGGGGAACCCTACCCCCGCTCCGTCATTGTCCGCAGAATCGGGAAACCCAGCTGTGGTCGTCGTCGTATCTGCGAGTGCCCGGATCGCGAGGAGAGTTGCGGCGACGAGGATGCTAGAAACGAGCATTGTGCGGAGGGTCGGAATTACTAGGAGAGCAGCGTTGATGTAGGAGAGCGATTGAGTGTAGGCATATGGTGGTAATACGTAGGGTTT
>JANDKE010001638.1:0-13344 GCA_027627275.1 Coprinellus aureogranulatus | reverse complement strand
CTCAATCTGCACTTCCAGTTCCTCTCCTTGTCCCTTCTTCTTTTCCTTCTTGTCGGCCCCAGAACCCCCTTTCTTCGTTTCCGCAGTACCAGAAGAGGATGGAGAGGGAGAGGGACGGAGCGCGTCCAATGTAACAACCGCACACTCGTTATACAACGCTCCAGGCTTCAACACTTCTCTAAACACCAACTTCTTCCCCACCTTCCCTCCCTTCCCTTTTCCTTGTCCTCCCGCCGATCCCTCCGCCGAACTCGCTGTCGCTGTGCCTCCACTTGCCGCTGACGAGCCCTCAGCGTCGACCTGAGCAGAAAGGCTCTTGAACGGCGTAGGGAGGAAGAGGGCGTGTAAAACGCTTTGGACGGCTGAGGAGGGCGTTTTGGTGAATATCCGGAGGAGGGGTTGGAGGAGGATGTATCTGGAAAGGGAACGGTGTGTCAGCAGGTGTACAAACAGAAGGAAGAAGGGGAGCGAAAAGGGAGCAAGGAGTGACGGAGCGAAGGAGCGGGCGGTGAGGGGACGGGGATGGAGAGGCAGTGGGACGAGGGACGGAGGAATTGGGGCATGACACGGAAGGAGTGGGCAGGGAGAGTGGGCGGTGGGAGTGGGCGGGACGGGAGTGGGCATAGGAATGGGCAGGGGAGAAGGGGAGTGGGAATGACGAAGGACACCGAAAAAGCGGGATATCACTCACAATACAATCCCAAGCACACTCGTCCTACTCCCCTTCCNCNNCTCCNNATCCCCACCCTCCTTCCCTTCCGTATCTNCCTCTTCGATGGAAACACCCGGCGACGCCTCCCAATTCGCCTCCAAAAGCGGCGCAACGGTATCCACCCTCGATATCCCNGGAGACACGCTCACAGCGACGATATTNGACTTTTGCATCTTGCGTGAGGGGATGGGGATNTCNGTNGAGGAAGCGGCGGTGTCTACGTTTGCGCGGTNAGTTNGTNTGTCNNAGNGGTGGATGCAAAGGGGGNNAGAACGTACTNGGAGCNTGNGGCGCAGGCAACGCGTCNAATATCCGTTGNANATGCCTAGTCAATATGACCGTCCNNAGACTCCTNATNCCTTCCTNNACGAANACNGACNTNTCCTCCGCCCCTTNCNCTNNNCTTNNTNNNNGCCTGNNGANGNGAACCCTCCCTCAACAACCTCNTCCACCTTCCTAACCGCCGCNGCATAAAACGGGTTCACCACATTCACAATCCTAATATCCCTCTCCACCGGNGCAACGAGCAANCTNGGCAGCANGAGCGTCGTCATNAAGAAACTNCCCAAACTCCTCCGTTCCCTCCTCCGTTCATCCTCCTTCTCATGNNCCAAAGACGCTCGGCGAAGCGCAGGGAAGAACGCCGGCTTAGGCAANAGGCTGCCGAGAGAGGCGTACTCGTGCGTGAACACAATCGCGTCGAGCCTCTGATCCGCTGGTGCNCTCCCCNCCGNCCCTCTGCTCNCATCNCCATCCCCACTNAGNCCGGGAAGCTGAGGCTCCTTAGCCTTCGCCTCCTTCTCTTCCAATGCAGCTTCAGATGTCGGGTCCGCGCCTCCGCCCCCGGTCAGCCATTTAACGCAAAACGCTTTAACGCTGGCGGCGTCTTCGATATCGCACGTCTCCGCCCAGATGTTCGGGTTCTTCGTTACCCCGCGGACGAGTGTGATGAGGGTGTGGATGTGGGGGTCTCCGTAGACTGAGGGGTCTGAGGAGGGATCGGGGTTGAGTAGGGAGTCGATAGCGTCTGCGTCTGGTTCGGGGTCGGCGTAAGGGTGTTTCTGTTCTTCCTCGTCCCTCTTCTTCGCCTCATCATCCTTCGACTTGGTGGCGTTCACATTCCCCACAGCACTCCCAACATCCCTACCCGTCAAACACACAACACTCGCACCCCTCCTCGCCAGTTCCACCAACAGCGTAATCCCCAACGCGCTATCAAACGCCCCCGTCAACAACACCGTCCGTGCATGCAAGTCTCTGTCCCTACTCGTCTTCCTTCCCTGGGAGAGGGTACGGAGGACGTAGATGAGTAAGAGGGAGAGGAGGATGTGCGGGATGTGTGAGCGTGGGTAGGTGAAGGAGGGGGAGGTGTATATGGATTCGAGGATTGGGAGGACCATGATTTGTTGAGGGGTATTCGTAACCTAACGAATTAATAATTCGTTAGTCTAACCGGACGGTTGGCTGGGTATGGTAGTAGGGTGTATTGGGTAAAGGAATGATGCAAGAAGAAATGGTAGGTCGACTCGCGACCTCCCAAAACTGATTAGCCTGCGGAGAGCGCAGAGGGTGGACGCGACGATGGTGATGATGACGAGACAGAGACGGAGGCTGAACGGACACGCGGCTCGGCGACTCGCAGGTGTCCGGTAATCAAACACCTGAGAAGAGCGGACGGCAAATGCCGAAAGGAAAACAAGCGCCCGTGGACGTGGCATTGCCTTCGGCTTCGAACACAACACCAAACGACAACGACAATCCTGGACGTTTGCCAGCGTGTAACCATTCAGTCTGGTCTCCTTGGAAGTGTGTGCGGAAATCAAAATGGGTCACCAAGATAAGGTACACTAGAGTAAGTCTTCGTAACTTGAACACGTCGATCTACTGGAAGCATGGTCATAATACTAATCAAGAGGAGAGGTTGGGCCCAAGGCCTCGGACTCGGTGGAGGCCTGTGTAACCCCCGAGTTACTACGCTCCTCAAAAAGCAACATTGACGTATGTAAATCGCGCGCGCCCATGGAAAGATAAAACACCCCCCGGCTTGGTTTCTTCTCTGGGAGGTTACACCGCTGCATTTCTCTCCCTCGTCCTCAATATCGACCGGTGCTTGAGCTTCTCGCCTTCCATCCTGTTCTTCGACGGTTTCGTTGTTGATAGCACTGAACTGACCAACGATCAGATTCTCGACCGATGGGAACCACTCCGTCGGCCAACTGCCGCGTAGCCCCATGGAATCACCATCCTTCGTCAACGTCAAGGCTAATTCTTCAACGACCACCATCGGGAGTGACTTGAAATGATCAAATTCAGCGTCGTCCAACCCGAACCGGCTGCTAAATCTCTTCACCAACACGTTGATGTCAGAAACATTGTCCTGCGATATTTGACGGTCATCATGTGCTCAAGATGAAATAACGGTACGCATTTTGCAGGGCTCACGGATGGGTTGTCCATGCAACAATCTGGGGGCTTTAAATGGTGAAGGCCCCAAGGAAGCGACGGAAGAGGTTTCGAAATCTCTGCATAGGTCGGTAATGCTGTTGTGTGCGTGGAGGTGAGGTCGTACAAAATGCGGGTTGTGGGCGCTTGGTAGGGAAGGGAACATTGGATGGTGCTGTGAGTCGAGCCGATACAAAACGGCTCTACTTGTTTGTGTGCGTGTCGAATAGTGTGGCCATACGAATGTCAGGAATTGAGTTATAAGTGATGTTAAAGAGGGAAAGACAAAGACGAATACACCATACCTGCTCTGTCTTTGTTAATACAATCCCAGAGAAACAGCGAACATGACTCGAATGCAGAGTACCTTCCGAGTTGATGTTCTGTCATTGCTTTTGTTCTAAACCGCGGATTCGATGTCCCGTTGACAAGGGTTCCTCCTAGGTGATGGTACAGGCTCGGGATGGGTGAGACTTCACTTCTACAAAGCAGCATATGATGTGCGGTAGCCAGAACTAGTGGTTCACCTGAAGAGAACAACCTCCCCGATAAAGAACGCGACTAACAAGACATAGAACGTGCGCTTGAGTCCGAGTCAAGTTCCCAATACCGGAAGGACATTTTCTGCCACTGCTGTCCGACAGAAGGCACCCTGGTTGACTTGACAAAGAAGGCCGTCACAAAGATTCGTATCGTGTTCACCTTGAATACGAAGAAACTGTCGAGTCCTGGGTAGCACGAGCGAGAACGACAGAGAAGGTGGCGAACACCAAGATCACGCGCACTGGCACTGTCGACGTTGAGCTGTGACCTGGCTGTGATTCCCTTCACTTTGGCGCGATTTGAGGTACTATTTCGAGTTCAACTTGAGGTGTCCATCGCAGAAGAACTCACGTTCTTCACCTTGAAGCCCTGTAGTGAACAGAAAGAGATTGGCGTGAGTCGAACGGATGGGCTCGGGTTGATTTCCCGACGGCCCGGTGCAGCCCGCACCCTGGCGCAGGCTGAACTCGATGACTGCTCTTTCTCACTCACCAGCTTCTCGCCTCGACAACATCGGTGGCCAGTGAACGCACGGCCGAGCGTACGAAGAGCCACACCTCGATCATCTCGTCCAGGTGGAAGTAGAAAGTGAAGTATTGCCAATGAAATTGAACGCCATCGAGAAGAACTTGTCTGTGTTCCTGTCCGCGATCGCTGGGACGCCTATGTGTTTGAGTGACTTCTAGCTTCCGGAATGAGCTACAGATTGAGCTCGTCTGGGTATGTAGCCTCTTTTGTTCCACAGTTACGTTGGCTGATATTCGCATTAATTCTCGAAATAAGCGCCCAATAATTGCTTAGGTTAGCAGTCACGAGCTTCTCATCGAGGCTGCCTCGTGTCGGAACGCTATATAGACCGTCTTGAAACTATTTAAAGGACGGTATCGCCATCTTTTCTCCTCACCGATTGCAACATGTCTTTGCCAGCCCGCAAGAAGTACGCAGGCGATGCGCGTCGTCTCTTGCTCGCCTTCGACATCGGGACCACTTTCAGCGGGATTTCATACAGGTTTGTACTTCGTTGCAGTCATCGATTGGGATCTCTTGAAGTCGATCTCTCATCGCTCCCTACCAGTATACTCGATCCTGGGATCGTGCCTGAGATTAGGCCAGTGACGAGGTACGATCCACGCCTTCGAATCCTTTGTGCTTAACGGCTCACCAGACTCAATCTCGTTGAAGGTATCCCTGCCAGGAGCATGTTGGCGGAGACTCGAAGATCCCCACAGTGATCTACTACGATACTGACGGGAACGTCTGTGCGATTGGTGCCGAAACTCTCAAAGAAGGCATCGAGCAAGATGCAGATGAGAATGGATGGACGAAAGCTTGGTGGTGAGTGGTCCATTAGCTTAAAGGTTATACCACGGCTGACATCGGTCCCCCGTAACAGGTTCAAGCTACACCTTCGACCGAAGTCTGGTCCCACATCCTTGTTCACCAGGGCTATTGACGAAGAACTGCCACCCCTCCCGCCTAACAAGACAGTAATCCAATTATTCAGCGACTATATGAAATACCTCCTCGACTGCGCCAAGCAATATATCTCGGAATCGCACGGCGAGAAAGTCTGGGCTTCCCTCCACGGCGACATCATGTTCGTTTTGACACATCCCAATGGGTGGGGTGGCCCCCAACAAGCGCAAATGAGAGAAGCGGCCATCAACGCCGGTCTAGTCCCCAACACCGAGGGTGGTCGCTCTCGTGTAAGCTTTGTCACGGAGGGAGAAGCGAGCCTTCACTTCTGCCTTTCAAGTGGATTGGCGCTGGAGAACTCGGTGAGCCACTTTCCTCGACGCTGTCTATGCAGATTTGCTTACAGTCGGGCCAATGATTAGGATCAATCCGGCGTCTTAATCGTGGACTGTGGAGGAGGCACGATCGACTTGACTGCGTACCGTAAACTCCCCAACCACTCTTTTGAGGAGATTGCGGTCCCGAAATGCAAGTTAGGGTCCTGTTATCGTGTCCATCTGCTTACATTATCGCATCTTAGGTCACTTCCAGGGCGCAGCCTTTGTCACCATACGTGCCGGAAAGTTCTTCAAGGGTACGTCGATCTACTTGATATCTTGCAGAGGCTGACGCCCCACCATTCTCGGCTGTTAGATCTTCTCTCTGACTCCCGTTTTGTGGACGACGTCGATACCCTGACGCAGCGCTTCGATAGAAACACGAAGCACGTCTTCCGGAAGGACGACGAACCCCACCACATTCAGTTCGGCAACCATCGCGATCGCGATGCGTCCCTGAACATTCGTGGAGGGCGTCTCACAGTGTCCGGGTGGGGAGCACGTTCTGTTATATAACCTCTGTGCTTGCTTCGCTGACACAAGGTTAGGCGCGATGTTGCGAAGTTTTTCGAGCCGTCGATTGCCTGTATCATCGAGGCGATCAAAACCCAGAAGTCTGTTGCTCATGTACCGATTGAAGTAAGCCCTCCATCCGATACCAGTAGGGCCGGTGTTTATGGGACCTCTGTCTAGTCCGTCTTTCTTGTCGGAGGATTTTCCGCAAGTAGCTGGCTCTTCGAGAAAGTCCGAGAGCGTGTCGAACCCCTCGGGTTGACTCTATGTCGCCCTGATTCGCATGTGTGAGTCTGACTTACTTTCTTTTGGTGCGTGCTGACGCGCCACTGTCGGTTTACGCCTTCAGGAACAAGGCGGTTTCTAATGGCGCTGTGTCGTTCTACCTCGACCATGCCGTCACTTCTCGCATTTCACGACACACATATGGGCTGCAGACCTTTGAATTTTACAACTCGATGGATCCTGATCACTGCAGACGCGGGCACCTCGTGGAGATACATTCGGTGACTGGACAACCTGGCTTGCGGAGTGCATTCGCCACCATTCTTCCCAGGGTCTGTGTCATCTTTACTTGAAAGAGTCTCCGAATGCCTTCATTAATGTTCCGTCCGCCTTTTGCCCATCAGGGTACCCGAATCAAGGCGACTCATGAATTTCGGCAAACTTTCTGCCGCGACGACACGAATCGGCAAGCGTTGAACTGCCTCACAGAGACTGTACTAGCATACACTGGAGTCCAAAAGCGCCCAAGATGGGTATATGAAGAACCTGGTATGTTACATGATTGGTCTATGGAACTTGCCTAACTGGGACCAGCGAACTTCACTCCTATATGCACGGTTCAAGTCGATACATCTCTACTCCCTGTGCGGATGACCGAGTCGGCGACAGGAGCCCGCTACTACGAAATTCGGTTCGATATCATCTTGCTGTTCGGCTTGACTGAGCTCAAGGCGCAAATCGCCTACCACCAGAACGTACGTGTTGTGCCATTGGTCTCTTCGAGAAGGTTCACTTATCTTTTCCGGTGGAACTTGCAAACTTTACAACCGCTGTCGATTGTACCCGCAATGCAGGGACAAGAAATACGGTGCGTCGCTTGCGCTACATACTCAACTTCAGCTAATCGAAATCAATGAAGTGGACCTGCTCAAGTGATTTACGACAATTTCTAGCAATGGCACGTAGGACGATGGTTGAATTGACGAACTCGATCGATGGGAGATGAACCGTAGTATTACCGGGAGCGCGAGATATGTCATTCCATCCTACCTATCTATTCTCTGTACCTCGTTAGACATGTTGAACTACGGAGTCCGCCTGGGGCTCATTTCGTCAAATCAATCCCCTGGCCATGTGCAGCTTGGACGAACACCTCTACCGTCCCACTTTTCTGCCGCCCATGAAAGCGCAGACCTTGAGAAAGGAATTGAACCCTCACGCACATGGTTTGGCACGGGGTGTTGCGAGTAACGTGCTGTTTGCCACTGTTCTGGGGTGGACATGGCGGCGTCAATCGCTGCCTCCATCTCCCCTCAGTAACCCGACATCGTAAGCGGTGGTCATTTCCCACCAAACTGCAAAGGAATTCAGTGGCCATGACCGAAAACGATGAATGGCCTAGCAGGACTTGGCCTAAGCTCTTGACGGACCCTATGGCAGCGCTTGGTTTCCGCGAGACGAGGTCGGATCGGGGACAGCAGCAAGGCGCACATCCCGGCCGAGGTAGCAGGCGGCCCTCAGACCTGCGTCGTGGTGGATCCCGCTACGGTAACAGGCGCCACAATCCCAGCAACGATGTCGGTGCGTACGAAAATCGATAACTAAACTACGAAGTCACGCCCCTCATTCTTTAATCGCCCTACAGAGTCGATCCTACAAGACTCATCGTCGCAAACGATGGATATTGATGGAGATTCCAGTGGTTGGTCACATCAGGCTATAATCTTTTAGGCAGCAGATGGCTAACCCTTCACAGAAGAGACAATTCGTTCACCTCAGGAGCACGCGTCGACTATCTCTCATCTAGAGGATCGACTAGATGCGCAGCCGGGGAAAGGCGTGCAATCATCATCTGGTCATGAATCGTATCACGATAGGTCCCATACGAACCGTGAAGCACAGTTCCTCGAAGCGTCACGGGCGAAAGATGATGAGATCGCTGCGTTGCGATATCAAGCTCAGGAGCTACAGACTGCGATGCGCCAGCTGGAGGAGAAACTCAATCAAAAAGATTCAGAGCTTCAAGCAGCTCGAGAACACATCGACCACCAGAATCAAGTGCTACAGGGTGTGCTTCATCAACACTCCCGTGGGGAGGACGAGTTGAATAAACTTAGGACCTTGCTCGCCGATCGGACTGAGGAGGTGAAGGTGGCGCAGGCCTTCATGACAACAGCCGACAAGTATTCAGTTAGGGAGGTCTCGCAGATGGTGGAACAGTTGAATGATGAAATCTACCAGTGTACGATGGATCTCTCAGATGCTGTGCTCGAGCAAGAGATCCGTCGCTCTAGAGGCAACGTCCACGACGAAAATATGAAGAAACGATTGGAGGATAGTCGTAACGAGTTCCATTGGTGGGACAAACAAGTCATCGCACAGTTGGAATTTGGGCTCAGACAACATGAACCGAACACTCTCCTCCTAGAATGCATGATAGGATACCTCCTCACAAACCGATGCGTCGAAACCATCCGGGCATTCTGTGCACATGATACAGTTATCGACGATTATTTCTGCGATCTTTGGGAAGAGATTGCGGCTTCACGTACGTTCATTAATCCTAGCCAATAGGCAATCATCTCTTACGTCCTTGCCTTTGGAATGACCAGATGAGACGTCCATAGCAAGAAACTGGCTCGCCATTACACGAGCCGCGCTGAAAGTGCAGAGGCAGGCCCTGCCAGATCGCACATTCATATCACGGGCGTTCAGGGCTCTCGTTGTGTTGTCGGGTAGGGTTTCTCCATCGCCGGCTTGGGTAGAGGATCGATTCGGAGCCAGACTTGACGAACTCGATGCTAAATCCGTCAAAGTCAGAGAGGCTATAGCTGAAGGTGTCGTCTCTGCGGATTTGGAAGTCTTCAGGTACCCGCGGGAAACCGCGTTCAACCCAGCAGAGATGCGGGATGCCCTGGAAACCGGTGGAGGCAGAAACAAACCTATAGTGGAGTCGGTGGAAGGTTCAGACCGTATTGTCTGCTCTGTGGGGTTGGGAATACGCCAGATCAGGCGGGAGTTGTGCTCGTCTAATTCCTCCGGATCCGGCGTTCGAAGGAAGGAGGTGATACTGAAACCCAAGGTCCTCTTGTACTCAACCCTGAATGAGTAGATCGACGAGTACTCACGGCGACATGGCCACCCCGGAGACCAGATGTTCTCCTTGTAAAACCACGTACCAGTTTGCGGATTCGAGATGCGTACTAATTATAACGATACTTTGAAGGCAACTGGAAAGGACGGCAGCACAAGGGCTGAGCTCTGAGCAAGGATAGCGGTCTTATTCAGGGTGTAGACTATACATCAGGAGCATTTCTTTGACGATCTATATACTGGCTATGAAAATTTCAAATCGTGCTTTCTTGGCGTAACATGAACCCTAGTGTCCAACACCATACACCACTTTCGCGGGACCACTGGTTGGAGTTTGAGAAGCGTCCCAGCTGTGAGATGAGCAGTAACATACCGTTTTTCTACTCCCTATTGGCGAAGGTAGAACGGTCAGTCACATTGATAACCTCAGATCCGGGAAAGGACGCACGTTTTCGAAGTAAGCTATCTGAGCCTTCAACTCCGTCAATCCAAGCAGCAGGACGACATCGTAGTGAGCTATCTGATACTGTACTCCGACTGAGGAGACGCGCCACTGAGGTCGAACCTGAGATATGTCAGCTTCGATCGTGCAGAGCACAGGAAACGAAGCTGCAAGGGTCGGTTAGCCCACTTCAAAGAGATGGAGGGTCACACAGTCGAAGTAACGCACTGGGATTTTCGTTGACCCAGAGCATATTGGTTTGGAGGCCAGAGTGAAAGAACACTGGAACCTTCATTGCTCTTGTGCGGGGCAGAGCTGGGTCTACATACTCGAAAAGGCTCCGTCGGAACTCCTGGCGTTCGGCGACTTTCGTGCCCTACATCCGACGTAAACAGATCTCCTACAGTCCCAAACACATTCACTTGCCTTCGACAGAATTGGCACAAACATGTCTGGGAGAAAGAGCTCCCGTGTTACCCTATTCATGATAACGCGGTTCTGGCGCTGTCGGTGCTGCGGGTTGCTCGGATCGAAGATTACGCCAGCAGAGACGCCATAGGTTGCGCGTGCAACGCGGCTAGTAACGAGGCGATCTAGGAAAAAAGAAATGGCACCGCTTGAGACGGCCTTGTTCCTGTGATATTCAAATTGTATTCAGGCGGCAGGAAGTCATAATGCTTGGGTGAAACGTGCACGTACACATGTGTATCAGGGCGAGAGACGGAAACGCCGAGAGGTTCGACCTACTCGCGGACACTTTCGTAGAGCCAGGTACTCGCTGAAAACCCTCCAACGAGGCAAATTGACTAAGCGATGTGTTAGCATTCATATCCTGCAAGTGGAACACCGAGACTCGGCACAAACCTTAATTGCCGCTTGGGCTGCCATTCTCTGAGCATGAATCGCATTGACGATACATGTGACAGATGGCTCAAAGAACTTCACAATCTCGGACCTTTGAAAGCTACGTTCAGCCAGCGAGGGAAGGAAGACGATGAAGGATACACACCCAGCAATAGAAAGTCGGCCGCCTCTGATGTTCAGGGCGGTATCCCTGTCGCGGTGGGACCCGAACTGGATGTGATACGATTCATCCGGTTGCTTGAAAACATGCTTGGTAACTCTGTCAAAACGTGTGGTCAATGTTTCGATGTCGTCTTCGAACCGTGTTGTGCGTAGGAGTTCTACAGTGCTTGGACGTCAGTATCTCGAACATGGATCGAGGTAGATAGGTAGATAGGTGAACCTTCAAAAAAGTGTTGTGCTCTCACCGTAACGAATGCAGCGCCTTGGAAAAAGCCTAAACAGCGTTAGGTATGATTTGACAATAGGGTGGGTGTTCACATACATGTTGGAACAGACACCTCTTCAAACTTTCCGTCGGCCGTTTTGCAATACGCAGTGAGGTCGACTGTTCCTCCCCCAGCATCAACGACCATGGTGCTAGCCTGATAAGAAAGGTTGAGAAACAGCACGGTAAACACGGATGAGCAGAACTTACACTACCAAGTGCGAGAGATAATCCGCTCTTGAGGCAGAAATGGAGACTAGCCTCTCCCTCAGTCACGAAGATGATTTTTGAGCTACCTTCGTCAGTATCAGGGACTAAGCCAGCAAGGATGGCGGCTCGGCGCATGTGAGCCTGCTGTTGACCTCCCCAACCATTCGGATGGGTCAGAACATATGTGATGCTAGCCTCGACGGACGCCCACAGCTGCTCCCCATGTGTTTGTCGTATGTAAGACTCAGAGCACTCGAAGAGGTATCTCATGAAGTCGGCGATGACCTGGACGACACTCTTATTGGGAGGAAGGGCCGGTAGTAAGCCATTTCCATCGTAAAACCCCGCTGGAACGAAGGAGGGTTGGGTGTTGGATGTGGGGCGGAGATGGAGTTTGAACCTTGAGAGGGGTTTTGTTTAAGTTAGTGGAAGGCTCAAACACAAGTAAAAGCGTACCATTGCGCCTTGTACCAACCGTTCTCCTTGGCGTCCACTTCGATTCCCTCTTGCAGGGTTTCTGCACCTATTGCACAAGGCATGCCTTCCTTATCGTAGTATATAACCGTTGGAATCTTGACGTCGCCTCCAACAGACTCTTGACAGGGGTATCTGTGACGGAAGAGTCAGGTCACAAGCCCAGATCGTCGGGGACGAATTCGACAAACCTAGTCACAGGTTTTACTTCGGGTACCTTCCCGGGGTCGAGGATGCTAAGGTGGACGTTAGTCACGGTCCATCTCAAAGAATTTAGAGTCTTGTACCAGTAGGATATTCCGCTGAACGTGGTACCCAGGTCAAACGCGAGCACGAGCTTGCGGCATGATCCAGAGTACTTCTGTCGATCCGGGGATGTCATAGCAAAGAGGATGGGGATACGAGGGTGTGTCGCAGAGGTACGAACTAAATATGAGGTAAGAGTACGCAAGATTCTTGGATGCGAGCTGGTAGAGGAAAGTGAGGAGTAGAAGGAGATGAGGCACGACTTTTTATACGTTCAGAGAGGCTCGTCATGGTAAAATCCGGAACCGAAAGATTTCTGAGAAGGGTCAAGATCGCGGACTCGTCGACAATGCTCTGTCTGCAATCACCAAGGATTCTGTAGTTTTCTTCATTCACCGACGATTCTGTCACGGTATCAGCTGCCACCCCGCAATGACCTTTGATTTGCACCGCCCGCGGTTCTTCATTCGTCCAAGATTCACTTCCAGATCCCAAGGCTATGCTAGCCAAATCTGGACAGCCGCTTTGGATCTGAGATCCAGTTGCAGGTTAGCAGGAACACTGCATTGGCGCAGCCTCCCAAATGCGATTCTGCCAGGACGCCACGACCTTTTCCAACGCCAAAGGTCACCTCCCCAAGCCGTCCCCTGCCCCCGTTCATGGAATCGATGCGGAGGCAGAGGGAGTCACCATTCCGGTCGCGGGCAAGAGTCTCAATGAGATCAACCAGCGTGTCGCCATGCAGCTCCGCCATGCAATCGCTCGCTGTCCTAACACAACGGCTGGCCACGTCACGTCCTCTCATCGTGTCTCGTTCAAGTCTCCCACGTGAAATATTCCAGTCAAGCCTCAAATAGGGTCACTTGAGAGAGGCAGCAGGTGCCGAGAGGAGGGGCATGGCGAGCAGTAAGGCAGTTTCGGACTCCTGGCCTTGCGCACCTTCGTGGATCACACAAAGGTCTGTCTACATGACGCTCAGCCAATATTCCACTTGTGTAGAGAGAACCGCCCTCTCACCGTGCGTGTCCACACATGCCACTCCCTCCCTCAATTCACGGCTCGTTTTCGTAGTTCGTTGCCACGTACATCACTGACTTCAGGGAGCGCAATCCTTGTCGAGATCGAGCAAGCCTGAAGCCTGACTGCGCTAATCCAGATGCGCCTGGGGAGGTCATAGGACGGGGGTGGGCATAGGTCGTGTTCAGTGTTCACCGTGACGACGAAAGCGCTCATCCATCGACCGACTTCCAATACGTCGGATTTCTCACGGATGGCGCGCGGCGGATGCCGAGAGGTGCGCTGGCCGTGTGGCAGCGCCGTGAACTTGAAGATAAGGCACACTCTGCAATCCACCTCATTA
>JANDKE010001637.1:0-13363 GCA_027627275.1 Coprinellus aureogranulatus | reverse complement strand
AGTCGACTGGCATCCTCAGATCGCGTACTTCCAAGACAAAGGCTACGGCGTAGTCGCTCCTGACCAGCTCGGCTATGGCGGGACAGAAAAGCCCAAGGAAAGCGAGGCGTACGTTCACAGTCACCTCGCTAAGGATATGGTCGATATTCTCGACCATGAGAATGTGACTGACGTCGTGGCTGTCGGTCATGACTGGTACGTGTCTTGCGTTTGAGGGGGGTAATTTGAAAATTACTGATACAAACGTGATATGAAGGGGTTCGAAGACGGTTAGCGTCCTCGGTAACTTGTACCAGGATCGATTCCTTGGGTTTGGCTTCCTCGCTGTTGGGTACCAGCCTCCTCGTTGGATTGAAGGGAACATCACACAGCTGCGTGACCAGGTGGGTCTCCTTATGTCTGCCGTCTTTCCATTCACGCTCACGAAACCTGTTTAGGCTATCGCGAACTTCGGTTATGAAATCTTCGGATATTGGGAATTCTTCTCCGCTCCCGACGGTCCAGCTGTCATGGCCAACCACACGGAGTCTTTCAACGACGTTTTCTACCCCAAGGACGGACGTATCTGGTTGTTCAACCAAGGACCTCAAGGCGCCATCCGCATCTTCCTTGAGAGCGATTCCAGGACTCCTCGCGTGCAAGGCATTACCAAGGAGCAGTGGGCGTATCGCAACAAAGTGTTTGGGAAGTATGGATATGAAGGGCCGGTGAATTACTACAAAACGAACCTGAATGGCGAGACGACTGAAGACGATAAGAGTACGTTTCCTCTCTGCCCCTTCATCTCTCTTGTGAAACAAGTGTGCTGAACAGGATGCGTATGCAGAGATTCCGCTGGACAAGTACATGATTGAGAAGCCCGTCTTGTTCATTGGTGCTCACCGGGATATCATCTGCGTCGATTGGTTCCACGAACAGACTACCCGCAAGTACTGCCCCAAGACTACTTACGTCAACCTCGATACTACGCATTGGGTCGCGGCGGAGGCGGCTGATAAGGTGAATGATGCTTTGGGGAAGTGGATTGAGGGCGAAGTGTTGGCGTAGTTCGAGCGAGCGTAGTCATCCTCAGGGGATGGAGGCCAGATATGTGTAGGGACATTGTCTGCAGGAGTCTGGAGATGTTTCGCGAGGGGTAGGGGGTGTTGCATAGTAGAAGGTGGGGTCGGAAGGTTGCGTAGAAGGGGGCCGGAGGCGTTACGTACATGGGCGGTTGTAGGTGTTTGAACATTAGACGTTTAGTCTGTGAATGGCAGTGTGGGTTCAGATCGTCATTGTCTGCTCAAACTGAAACCCATAGCGCATCAAGCATTCCAGTGGGTCTCCTAGTCATACACCGCCTTGCCCCTGGTTAACTCTTGCTTTAGGTTTCTCCCGTCGGCGACTCAGTCAATGTGCCAGTCCTTCGAAGAGGGTCCGCCTCGTACGTTTTGATCTTTAGGTGGCGGCGTTGACCTCTCAAGGGAGCTCAAATACTCATCTGAATGGAAGGCGAGCTAAAGCTGCGTGGGGCTGTACCTGCGAACTTGATCGATGGGGGCATCCCCGCAGTTAGGATGGCTGGCGTTTCCCAGTTTACAAAGGCGCGCCACACTGAAATTGAAGAAGTTTTCCAGTATGTCCTGCAAGCCTCCTTCCACTCAGACATGTCACCAGAGGCTTGAGGCCGCCTCACCAATCATCTCCGGCGATCGCGGTTTCAGGTCAATGCGTTTCAGGGAAATATGAGTGGGCAGTGCTCATCGACGGTTCCCACAGTTCGAAAAGCTAGGCAATGCCCTCAGCGAAGTCCGATGTGATCCCTGCATCTGCGTAGTCAACTGAACGCCTCGGTGTGATGATCGTATGTGATTTGACTTGCTAGTTTATTCCCTGTCGCGTCGCGTTTCAGCGACCCTGCAAGCGAAGGCGCCTATGTCGGGTCATCCCAGATTCTGCTAGATCAAAGTCTAATCAATGGACAGGTTTTCTCGACTCTGACCCTATCTGGATGCACCGTATATATGAAGACAGGGTTCGTTTGGATTTTAGGAACAGGTCCCTGAAGATCATCCTACTCATCTCCAACTTCATTCACTCGAATTTCCCAGCAACTTGGATATGGCCGACCACCCTCTTCCTTGCGTGATGTGCGACTGGGTAAGGCACCCGCTCGACGCGCTCATTGCCCAGTCCTCATGCAGTATACCTTTCGCAGATCGTACATAACGCCACCGAGGAACAACTGGAGGAACAGAGGCGCGAACTGGAATACTACAACACCCTTCGTCATGGACCACAAACCGTGGCCTCCCCTAGACCTCTCCCCAATCCACCTTGCAACGACGATGCCTCCTCAATGTATACGGATACGGAGCATTCCTTCGAGACGGCTCCCGCTGAGGACGCGAGCCCTTCCTCTCCCGAGCAAGACGAACCATCAACAAACCCCGCAGACATTATCGAGTGCCTGAGGAAAGAGATTACGGAGGAAAGGCTTCGTGGGCTTTACTGGCAGCACCAATTCACTCAGGACCATGCCAAGCACGCTACCGCCTTCAGCCAAATCAAGCGTCTTGAGAGCGACCTCTACACCGCTAACGAAAGGCTGGATACTGCGGAGAGGAGGGTGCAGGAGTTGGAAGCCGAATTAGAGATGCTGCGTCGCAGTCGCCTGCGTCGGAATAATACGACAGGATCCAGAGCCCTGGTTGGCGGTCCCAGAGATATGGAGAGGCTTGCCAGCTTACTGGAACTGAGGCCCAGCAGTCGTTGACCGGTCCGATGGTCCATCCCTAGATTATATGAAGGGCACCCCCCTAAATGTTAGTTCTCACGTACTTCATGACTCCACGGACTGCGACCCTATCCCGTATACCCACTGACACACTGAATGATGAATGAACAGTCTTGTTACCTCCACCCCGACTACCCGCTTTGAATGTTTCCGAGTCACTCACCAATGCACCGAAGGCGAAGGCGAAGACTATCGAATGGTCGGAGCATTGCCTTGAACAAGGTTTCTTTCTCTGGAAGCTGTGACACGACTGTGAGACAGCAAGAACGAAGGGATGGCCGCACCTGTACTAGCCCATGAGAAGCCCGAAAGTTGCCTCGAGGCTCGATCTGATGCCCATGGATGTAAATCTCTGGCAATCCGGGGTTGAGAGTATTTGGAGAGCATTGTACTTGCCGCTGGGCGCCTAATTAGGCGTCATAAATGCGACCCTTTCCAGGTATACGTAAGCCCCTGCTAGATCTCAGATATGGTCTATAAAGCAGTTAACTGGATCATTGCCGCGCGTCCTTGGAGGAGTATCAACCCCCTTCCGCTTCAAACAACTCACGGACCCGGGATCTCGGATGGCTTGTGCGTTCAGCGTGTCCTTTCATATACCCACAGAACGGCTCAAACCTAAACGGTTGGCGACCTGTACGCAGCTTCCTCTCTGACACATGACGTCGAAACTCAAAAGGAAAATGAACCTCCGGCCCAAACATACCTCATTTCTCGCTCAATGGTGCGATTTCAGCCTGAAGAGGGCACCCAGGGTGACTTGTATAGAAACAACCCCTTCGATGTGAAGGGTTGTCCCTTCCGCCTGCCCGACGCAACCCCAAATGATTCACGGGAGCCCCTGGAAGTTAGATGTGGAGATGAAGCACCTCGTCCGCACCCAGATGAAAATGGCGGGAATGGAGGAGATCAGCCGTCGTCACGCCTGGAGGGACAGGAGCAGGGGAATCGTTGATTGGGACGCAACCCGTAGAGAGGAAGGTGATGGTCCTTTCCGTTACGCACTCTATAACGTTCGACGAATATGAGATGTGCTGTTATGTCACCCTCAATCTTTGAATGTCTTGGATTTGGACAAGAGCTCTTCCGCAAACTCGTGGTTATAGGAAACACAGTGCATTCGTACAATGGGAATGGCCTGGAGAGCACAGCGCGACTTTGTGAGTACGTTTCCCGGTTTGCGTCGACACTTACGCACCTCTTGCCCAGATTCGAATGCATCTATAACATCTTGAGTGGTTAGCTTGCTCCTTTCCTTGGGTGTTTTCTTAATCTCATCGAGCTCTTTCTTCACATTGTTCAAGGTAACCCTCCGTCGCCGCTTCCTCAACGACATCCGCGCCCGCATCTCGACGTAACCAGCGTACTTCTTGTGGTGCGCAATCTTCTTCCCCCACTTTTGCTTGACCTTGAAAGGCTGACTGGCAAACTCACGTGCGCTAAGATACCCAACGACTTCGCTGCTATACTCCCCAGCGTAATTCCATCTGCTCCGCTTGATATTGGGGACCCTGATAAACAGAGACCAGGTATCCTCCAAAAGCTCGGTACGGCCGCACAGGAGCAAACCGGGCTCGCCTGAGGCCGCTGGTACATCTGGATTTGTATGAAATTTAGGAAATAAGAAGCGTCGTACTTTGCTTGACGCAGTTTTTTTCTTCGCGGGAGTTTGCCATAGCAGGCCTTGTGTGCCCGCCCCGTACGCCTCATTCAACATTTTGCGTGAAACAGCCAGGGGTAGTGGTGCAGGGTGCACCTTCAATGTAGAGCTGATGACAAGATGCTGATGAACGGTTTTCTCGTCAATCTTAAGGCTGGTGGGATCGATCACATTGGCCGGGAGCTAGTGAGTAAAGGAGAAGAACATGCTCAGCAAGGAAAACGGGTATAGCCGAGCAGAGCGTGGCTCACCTTAGTGCGCATGTCTAATAGGGTATTCTCTGACTTTATAGCCCGCCGTACCACACGTCTCGATGGACGAGGTAGTTTTTCCTCCATGGGTTCATTCTTGATAGACAGGGACATCCTATGTGTTTNCGANGNCNGAGAGGNAAGACNGTNCTTGNTCTCAGCGACAGACTTGGCACGCTTTTTGGCGGGCTGAGCGTNAGGTGGCTGCCAATCTTCGTCAGGCCGTGTTGGTGCCTTGCGCTTCCTCGACCCTGTCCGTCTCTCGGGAGACGAGCTCGACTCGCTCTGCAGCCTAGACTCCGACCCTGACACTGTTGTGCGAGGCATTGAATGAGCAGGAAACGAGGAACGAGGGGCGAAAACAGAAGGAAGGTAGAGACACGATGTGGCGCTTCGCGTCGTGCCAGCGGCAAGTCACATACCGTAAGTCCACGGGGAAACGTTGATCGGCGTTTATGCCGTGACCAACATCGACGAGTNATTGAAAAGGCATATCTGAGTGGCAGATTCAATAAAGTTATGGCGATTCCTTCAAGATACTAAACATGTACGGCACTTTCAGCGGGCATCCGAAACCCTAAGAACGACATACGGAGCCTCGAGCAAATGACTAAGCTCCTCCAAATAGTANTAATTCACGGATACTTCTGGGGTCGTCCCATGCCTATAGACGAAGCACGATGAGGAACCGACTTGTCATGCTGGACATAGGAAATACTCACTTGACGGAGACATGATCTGTGATCNAACCAAGTGTCTGGGCAGTGCCCGGCATGAGAAAGTCCGTGCACAAATTGCACGACCAGACCTTCGCCTCGGCATAANCTTTGCGGTAGTGCTGGTCNGCGAGCTTNGCATCCTCCTCAAAAGCGAACATGAACCGGTCATGTCCNTGCTCATGTCGCCGTTGGTGAGCNATCTAAAAGANGNGGNACGCATCGTCAACACTANGANCTANGTGAAGACNGANATCAGAACTCACCNCCCTCCGCCAGGACATAACGCTATACGAATNGCTCAATGCAAAGCAGTCTTTGCAGACATACCAAGCACACGNATCATCCATCTCTGCCACNGTAGTAGTTTCGGGATCNANNCNAAGNATNTTCATCAGGTCAACAACCAAAGCAGATGCGCGCCAGTCAGGTTTGAGGTCGTAGTACTTCANGACTGGCCNNCATTCNGCNGGGCGATCNCTCGAANNNCGTAGACACCGNTCNANNAGNANNGCNNANNGNGATANCANGGGCCANCCNATCAAGANTTGAGANCNAGGTTGGCTCATCNNNGGNCNGANGAANGTGCATTGGAAGACATGCTTNGCCAGATTGAANACATCTGTTNCAGTNCCAGGNGNGACGCTGNAGCNCTTCAGCATGNCGGANTAATGAGNAGCGATTTGNGATAGGTATCNTCNNATGAANGTGGNATCGTCGAAGAACNGGTCGAGGTCCTTGGATGTGGGCNTGTCCTGGNNNTCATNGNNCATGATNGCCNTGANACTNTCCATCGNAGCNATNTATTCNCANGGAGGCCAGTAAGCGATCATCGAGGTGGGCCGAACCATCGAGAGTCGNGTCTGGTAGAGCTGNAGGAGGGTTAAGAACTTCTGTTTCGNGAGGTTCGCCCGTCGAACTTCTGCGGCGCGTNGGATNAGAGGGACCATNTGCGAGCANTATGCACGCCAGACTAAGAAGAATGATAAGAGACCTTTCNGCGGTCGTAGTTTCCGCTCGGCGCACCTGCGTTGGCNGATNTAAGAGGACCACGGATTATCTTGAGTGNATCTTCAATTTGAGAGCGGAAGGGCTCAATGTCAGCCTTCTTGAGGCCGTACATCTGGAGCNCGTAGATGGCACTGGCTCTTCGGTCAGCNAGCTGGACCCGGAATAGANAGGGTNGCATGGGAGCATACCTGTCGATGGATGTAAGCCGAGCGTATTGNGCTTTCTTGATCNAGGGCTCCACGCAACTAAGGAGGCAGCGCCAGGCTACACNNGTATCCTTNAGTTCTCGTNCNCTNCNGATANTGCGGGACGACTTACCTTCAGCCGTGAGGAGAAAATCATTGTGAAAGGGTTGCAGGGAGTTCGCAATGAGCTCCTTACAGCCTTCTATGTCAATGAGAGCGTAGCCAAGTCCTCTAAATCTGGCCACAGCTCTGTCGAATGATGGTNAGAGCAACGAAGGTACTGCCGCAGGGCTCATACATACATTTCAGTCTTGCCGGTGATGTTGAACGCCATTTTCATCTTCGAGCCCCACGCTTCGTATTCCCATAACATCTGTATGGTGCGCTTTAGCAATTGGTCGTATGATAAAGTACGCGGAGCTCACCGAAAACCGAGACCCAATTTGCCGTTTGCGCTCCTCCTTCCAAGCTAGGAATCGGTCTGCTGCGCCAGGCTTCATGTACATGGCGTCGCGGTAGTGCGCGTCCCATTCTTTGCGGGTCGACGCAACATCTACTTTGTAGTATAGACGAGTATTCTTACCAGGACCTGTAGCAGCCAGAAGGGGTCTGTCAGAACGGTAGCATACTACGGATGAAGATGCCAGCGGCATACGTTTGGTATAATGGATATACTGAAACATATCCTTCTCGCAATCGGCGTACTCCTGCCCGGGGTTCGCAACGTCCATCGTTCTATATGGGGTGTCATAAGTATGCCACATGGCGGAACTCGCTGAGCGACTCACTCCTTGTGGCAGTTGGTGCAGAGTCGTCGGGCGACATACCAATCCACAAGCCATTCCTTCTTCGCAGTCCCCTTTCCGCAGATCTGGTACAACAATTAACACTCGACACGAAGTACTCTTAGCAGGGTCGGAGAAACTGACTGTGCACTTGAACTCAAACAACACGGCGACCCATTGAGGCTCGGTAAGCCCATACGGAGGGTTGGGAGCCTTGTATTGTCTTCTCACCGTCTTCCAAATAACAACGGACGCAGAAGACAACAGAGCCTTTCGAGTGCGTTCGGTCTTGCGGACGATGGCAACTAGAGTTGCAGGTTCGAGGTATGAACAAATCTAGCGTCGCGACGCTCAATACACCTTCTGGGTGAGGAGAGAGCTACGCACTTCTTCGAGTCATACGCTGTGGCAGGCCCCCAAGCAGNACGTCCAGCGACTGCTTGCCCAAGCTACTGACAAGTGGTTCGTTCGAACGCGTAATTTCTGGTGTGCCGGGATCCAATCGGTCAGGTACCTGTTCCTCGGTGCACGGTGGGTTGTTCTCTGTATTGTGGCATAACTCAACGCGTCCACGTTTCAGATTGTCTCCTAAATCTCTTATTAGATACATTGGAGTGGTATAGCCGATTGGCGTACCATAGATTTCCTTGGTCTGACCGTTGTCGACCAAGTTCTCGTCTAGGACNTCAAGTTCGCCCAGGGCGCGCCGACGTTTCCCCAGCATCGCGTAATAGAAGAAGGTAGATTCTGTGGCTTCATCGNTCCCGAACCCAGGTTTTCATAGTCCGGGACTGAACAAAGGTTCAATGAGATGGTCATGGTTGTGGTCAAGGTCCAACCTGGCTGAATTTGATCCGGCCCCTATTCTNGATTCCGCTGCGGCCTGCCTGGGAGTCGGACTTTGCTCNTCCGCTTCTTGCTTCTGACCGTCATGTGGATGGGNNAGCGTCAAAACGTCTTCACAGCACTCTCAATACAACCATTACAACGCCACGTTGAGCTGTAAGACATTGTGTGAAGCCATGTCTGAAGGGCTTGGGTGGATATTGGCGTATCTGGGCACATGCTTTTGTTGTGAGTACAAGGCCAACGATTTCCAGTTGGTTCCCAGGCGAGGTGCTGGCCGTACGGGGTATCTCAAGGGGCTGCCGCCGGAGCAATCAGCCAAACCTCTTGTCGTGGGACCTAAGCCAATGAGTTCCAGGGTCCGACCCCGATTTGGACATTAGACTGGGGTCCCGCCCATCAATTTCCTAAAGCAGAACCCACCGAGCGTTTAACAGCGTCGATAATTGTTATCTACATCTCTGTCTTGTACCTCTATCTAGGAATCGTCAGTCGCTTCTTCGACGGTGACGCCTGACGAGGCGACGTCGACACGTGTGACAGGCTCGAAATTGCCCGTTTCCGCCCTGGCGTAGCAGGTACCAAGCCTAATTCCGCCATCTCGACATCTTCGTCTCCCGAGCTGACATCCTCTTCCCCATCCTCTCCATCTACTGGGGCTTGAAGTGGACTGGTAGGAGGCATTTTAAACGTCTCCCTGTGTGAGATTGTGATGGTTGACTCTATCCCTAGAGACTGCTCCTCTTGCAGGCTGATGTAGATCTGCCGTCGAAGCTCTTGGGGAATTGGAGTGAAGACCTGCGAGTCTTCGTCGTGATGACGAGTGACCATATGATGGAAGAAGTTGTATTTCCAAAACGTCGGATGGTGACCGTGGCTGTTCACAGGGCAAAGGGTGCACAGGATCGGGCGGTTCGTAGACGGCGAGGATTTTGACCATTCATTTGCCTTTTCATAGTTCATACCGGTCCAGTGGTACTCGCAATCCGAGTCAATCTGGTATTTAACCTTTCCGCCCTTACCCGCTAGGGCTGTTAGTTGAGTTCTGCAGCTCTCAGAGCCGCACCAGCCGCACGGATCGAAACCGATCTGCGTTCGAGATATCAGGTTTCCGTCGAGAACAATGCATGCGAGGAATAGACCCTTACCTCGACGCCCGGGTCACGAAGTTCATCAGACACTGCGCGATGTGCCTTGAGGATGTGCTTGCCGACGTGGTTACGCATGTTCTGAACAGCGTAGTACCTCTCTTCATGGCATAGCTTGCATCGCAACTTTGTGTTGTATGGATGCTTTGTCAGAGATGCGACGATTTGGGGAGCGTCTATGGAGAGGGATTGTCCGTTAGACCGGAGAGGTAGCTGAGCGGCATCGCTGTCGATGGTTGGTATGGTCCGCGAGATGGAAAGGAACTCGTTCGTGTTGGGATCCAGGTAGCTGTAGGCCTCATCCATCAGCTCCTTGAGCGTGTCGTGAGCGAACGCCCAGGTCATCTTCCCATCTGGCTTCCGAATAGGATCTGGTGCTGCTGGGTAGAAACTTCTCGCTGCTATCTGTATGCTCAGGTTCTTGTGCATATGGGATCGCCCTTCCTCTGAGATCGGAGCGAGCTGAAGGTATTCTCCCGTCCACACCCAACAGAGCTTTCCTTCGTCGTTGTTCTGTGGCCGGAGCTCGAGGAATTGAACCGCAATGGAGACTGACTTTTTGACATCGTAAAGGTCGTCAAATGGAACCGAATCGACGCTACTTGGTGAGTTTCCTTTTTTAAGTTCAATACCTGTGCTATGCATAGGCATAACTGGGTTCCGGAATTGACGAGAACAACTCCAGGATCCCCCATTGATACCTCATCCTCCGCATTCACAGATGAAGGCTCCTCTGTCTCCTTACCCTTCCTCCCATGCATCGCACCTTCCTTTGTGTCTCCTCGTACCCGATGCGTCCGAATAATGCTCTTACGAGCACCAATGCTTGTGGAAGCAAGACGCTGGGCAACCAGAGTGTGCTTCGACACAGAGCTACCCCCACCGAGAGCCAATCGCCCTTCAGGATAGTCAGGTGAGCCTTCGGAGTTGGACAGTGGGTTCAATAGTTCTGATTCCCCATCGTCCGTTTCATCCTCCTCTCTCACGTCGACGGGTACTGCTGCCTCGCTCGATGACTGCGACGCGTCTTGCGCACCTTCCCGATCTGGCAGTTCGGAATTCTCGAAGGGAATAGACCGTCCAAGGTCCGGTTCGGGCAGTTGCCGAACCGTGTTCGGTTCAGAACCGAACACCGAATGTTCGGTTCGAGGTTCGGGCCCTGGCCGAACCGAACACCAGGAGGTACTGCCGACGGGCGCCTATTTGTGAGGCATCGTTGACAAAGGGTTTTTATCATGGTTTTTGATGTTACAAGTTCAAAAATACACTTTAAGGGACTTGAAAAGCTGTTCCGGAACGCAAACAACACTTATAAACAATGTCTATAGTACCTCTGAACCGTGTTCAGGTATTCGGAACCCCGAACATTGTGTTCGACTGGTGTTCGTGTTCGGGCGCTGAGGGAACCGAACCGCGGTTCGGTGTTCGGTGTTTGGCAAAATTTGCCCGAAGCATCGCCCGAACCGGACCTCGGACAGTCTAGAAGGGAAGGGCAGGGCCATCATTCTTGTCAGCAGCAGCACCTTCCGAGTCGATATCGACGTCGGCGTCGGTGTGTCGTACACCGATATAACTCCCTTCTGGTCGTAAGTGGTCGTGATCTGGCTTCGCGAAGAGCGCGTCGTAATCGAGGCGTGAGGATTCTCCAAATTGCTTCGCAATGAGGTCGTTCGCTGCGTCTCTCCCTGCCAGGTACTCTGCTGCAATATCCACGCTCCCCACCTCGAGCTTCCCATCGCTAGTATCCCATGACGCAGGGTTGATGTGGTCAATCCCACGTGCATTCACTAGGTTGAGACGGCGATGGCCAGGGTCGAGATGTGGACGGCGCTGGTATATCGCATTGATTTCTGCCCCGATGCTAAGCTTGTGAGAGAGCTGCAGGATATCAAAGTTCCGAGAATGGTCGTGGGTCCGAGCGCTTGCAAACACGCCTTCAAGACGATCCGTTCCCTCAAGGAGAATGTAGTAGGGAATCTTGGGGTTGATAAGCTGTAGGCGTGCTGTCGTGAAGATTATATTCTTCACGACCGACTGTGAATCTGTGAATAGAGGGGTGGTGATGAAGCCTTCGCCATGTTTGCGGTACATGTATGTAAGAAGATGGGAATAAGTCGAAAGTGAGCGAATCTGCTCTGAGAGTGGCATCTTGACATCGATGAATGGCTTGAGAAAATATCCAAAGACCTTTGCGATGAACTGTAGGTCGTCAATTCTGCCCATGAGACCTGTCGCAAAGTCATCCAGTGAACTTCGAAGCGGTGCTTGATGCTCGAGATCCATCAAGCTTTGGAGTAAGTTGACTGCGACTGGAACATTTTGCTTGTCAGTCGGGTTGAGAAGGACTTGAACCCGTTTATCAGAGAGCCCGCCAACATGACGAAGAGCCCGGGATACATGGTCGGATGTGATCACGGAAGTACCAACGGTAATACCCCGTTGGCGAGAACGCAAGAGCGTCGCAAATCGCTTGATGATGTGTTTGGGGTCGCATGTAGCAATGATTCCTTGAGGGCCCGTTTGCATGTTCATCCCTGATAGTCTTGACAAGATTGCACCTAAGTCCGTGGATGGATTAAGCGCCTTTTCATGGCAAATCGAGAATCGAAGCGAGCGGAATGTTGATGCACCATCAGTGGCTATTGCGTAAACAGGTCCATGACGCTTCTCGCCGTTTTCGTTTGTGCGGTAGGCATCCAAGAAGTGTCTTAACCATACTCCCATCTCCTGCCCAGTCTCTGCGTGGCAACCAGAGGTAACACCGACTGGTGAGACGTAGTAGTGGTCCGCCGCAGTTACAGGTGCAAGCCCGAGCACCGTCGCCTCTGTTCCATGATGCACCTTTCCGCTAAGAAACGCCGCCTCCAACCGATCGACATCTTCCATGGTGTCCAGCGTAGCTTTGAGCCCATGGCTATGCTCTCGGCACATCCCCACAACGCAGTTCCGGTGGATATCGTAGCGTGGAATTGCTTCGATCGAGACATCGTCCAACATCAGCACCTGCCCAATCTTCCGTTGCAAATCGCTAGGCTCCATTCGAGCCCCAAGCATAGAGGTGATGTTTCTATTGAAATCCTCTTTCGTTGGGCGATGAACTGACGGAAATAGCTCTGGTATTGGTTTCTTCCTGCGTAGGGTTGTCCGTGATGCGTATCCCTCCGCCCTGGAAAGGGCATAATACATATAGCAGCCTTGGCCCACCTTCTAAGCGCACAAGGTTTGCGAGGTCGAGTTCCTCCGCACTCCACTCAGTGCGGCTCTTGAAGCTTCCAGATGCCGCCCGAACCAAGTCCTCCAGGATCATACCATCGGATTCACCACGACGAATTGCCCGGGCCAGGATGCGCGATGCTGCAGGGATCTTGTTGTTCGAGATGTACACGAGAATCTTCTGGCGCAAGTTGATCTTCTGTTCCAGTCGATTGATCTTACGCTGCAGGCGACGGTACTGTAATCGAGGCACGGGTGAGTCGTAACCTCCCTAGCAGTCTTTCGAGTGAAATACATACCTTCATCTTCACATCCTTCAACTGGTGCTGCAGATTTCTTGTTAAGCCTATCATCTGCTTTGCATTGAGGTATTTGTATGGCGTGTGCGAATGCAGGGCCTCCTGTCCCGCCCGTTCCATATTTTCTCGCAAACGGGTATCGTTTGCAAGCTTCTTGCATTCGGAACAGGTCATAGTTTCCTTCTCCTCTTCTGAAAGGTTTATCTTGCACATCCTAGACTGCACCCTTATCTGATTTGGCCCATCGATCATCCTCAATACCCATGGGAGTTTCATGTCGATATGCTGCTGTAGAACGTACGTCGTCCAGATTGGCCCGGACGTCCACTCCACTGATTGACCCCAGCACGAATCTTGTTGGCTTTCGTTTGCTCAGCTAAGCTAGGCTTATCTGGAAGCGGTTCTTCGCGAACAGGCAATGGCTGCAAGTTCTGGGCTTCTCTCTCTTCCGCCATCCTTCTTGTGCGATAAAA
>JANDKE010001636.1:0-13372 GCA_027627275.1 Coprinellus aureogranulatus | reverse complement strand
TGAAGTCCGTCACGCTCACAAGGTCGGCATAGCTGAACCAGGAGAGCTCATCACGGTGGCACTGGGTACGCAGCCTGTCACGCCAGATGTCTATTGAGTCTTGCAAGAGTATACGGAATGCTCTGCATGTCTGAGGTACGTGACTGCGTTAGTAATTGCAGTGGCAGGGAGCAAAGGCGGGAAATAGCCGACCTGGCCAAAGTACAGCACATCAACGATAGACTCTAGCGCCTTGGCTATTAGCGAGAGTATCTCGAGGGGAAGGTTAGTTATGGTGAGCTTGGATGTCAAAGGCGTAGCAAAGGACATGGAGGTTGAGATGAAAGTTCTGACCGCCGACAATGTTTGACATGTGGCGATCGGGAGCGGAGTTACAAACGAAGGCGAGTCAGCCCTGGTCAAGCGCTCTTGAACCTGGACCACCGTCTCTGGAACTTCATCGTGGTCAAAAGAGATGAGGGTAGGCTATATAAGTTTACGGGGATCCTGCTATTGAGGAAAATCGTCGGGTCAGTTGTTGATGAAGTTTAAACAGATCCCCGCAACTGACATCGGTAAAGGCTTGGGACAAACGACTTCAAAGAGCACATGGGCACAACTTCGCAGATCTATCTTCCGCACTGAGCTGTTGCAAAGTTTCTCGTAAGAATACTCAGGCATTGATCAGAGTACCCTGCCTGGTGCTCGTCAACTTGCCATTGAGAAAAGCGCCTAAGATTTCGGCGCAGAGCACAGTGGCAACGAGAAGAATCAGCTTCAAGGCGCTATAGCCAAGTGGTTACGGCGACAGATTAGAAATCTGTTCCTCTTTGAGGGCGCAGGTTCAAATCCTGCTGGCGTCGGCTAATGTTTTATTTTTGCTTCGTTCTGGCACTCCACGAGGTCCAGAGGCACCCCCCATCATAGAAAAGTGTAGTACTCACTCTACAGACCCGGACGAGGTTACCCCAACACTCTATGTCTATCGCCATCATCACCCTGAGTATCGCCTTCCACTGGCACCTCTGGGTCCTACGAACACCAAGCCACGACCCCATCATTAAGTTCGCCCGGAGCCTCACACAATCCCAAGGTAAGGAAAAAAGGATAACGTTTCTAGTTTGTACAAATTACGACTTCTACGCATTGTTTGCCTCTCCTCTCCGTCCGTTCTTATCCAAGATTCGGTATATCTACTCCATAGATGTCTTTTACATTAACCTTTCCTCCCTTCGTCTCGTCTCCACTTCATCTTGTACCCCTTGCCGGAAGCCCGAAGGTCGGGAACAAGATACAGCACGGCTTACCGCCTCCCCTCCCGCTTCCTCTCTTCGATCTGCTGGGCCAAGATCAGATCCGCATCACGGCCCCGAACCTCAGGGAGGAGCAGAGAGACGGCGGCGCCTGCAAGGCAGCATCCCATGAAGACTATCGCGTTATCATCGTCAGTATAACTGTTCAGAACATTACGAGATACGATGCAAGCGACTCACTCCACAGGCAAGCAGGCGTCCCGATCTTCTTGCTCAGCTGGTTAAACGCAAGAGCGCTAATGATTGCACCGGCCTTTCCAGACGCAGCGGAGATGCCGTGTGCGAAGGCCTTGTAGCGGGTAGGGAAGACTGCGAATCACAAAAATCAGTTAAACGTCTCCATGGGATTGAACGTGGGTCAACAAGGGGGTGACGAGCGAGCGCCGACGACGACGATGAAAACGAAGGAGGGAAAAGGAGAGTAGAAGAGGACAGGAGACTTAGACGGAAAGGAAATGGGAGACGACATCGGAAAGGAGGAGAGGAGTAAGACGGAAGCGCACCTTCAGCAGGATAACAATACGTCGTAGTATTCGCTCCAAAGTTAAAGAAGAACTGCAAGAACGCAAAGCACACGATGAACTGCACTGTCGAGAGCGTATGGAATTTGCCCGCAAGGATACCGAGGAAGAGCGCAGAGAGCAAGAAGCCTTGGATCTGGATCCACTTGCGACCGAGGATCTCAATTGTGAAGAGGGTGGCGTAGTATCCTGAAAGCAGAGAACACGGTTAGCGCTTGTCTCAACCTAGAGTATTCAGAGCACGCAGAGAGACCAAGGCTCACCAGGAACAAATCCAAGCACAGTAATGATAATGTTACCGGTCGAGACGCGGAACAAGCGGTGCCATGGGCTCCCACTCGATCCATCGAATCCGATTTGCTGGAGGACGACGTTCTGGTTGAGGTTGATGCCGTAGAACCTGCTCAAAGTGTTAAATTTGTTCTTCCGCCACGATAACAAAAGGGAAGGTAAAGGTCGGTAGAAGAGAAATCGTAGAAAGGGTGAAGAGAAAATGTCGAGTGACGAGGGTGGCGCGCAGAGCTGGGTGAAGGGAACGCGGAGCGTGGGGCGGTGAAGGAAGAGTGGGGCAAGAAGGGAGAAGAGGAAGGACGAGAGACTCACGCAATATCCAACAAAAACCAACTCATACTCGTCGCAAACAACAACTTCGCATTCTCCCACCTCCCAAAGTGCTCCAAAAAGTCCTTGAAATGCGCCGGCTTCTTCACCTCATCCACCTCGATCTTCTTATCCCGATTCCTACCTTCCTCAGACGTCGGGCTACTGGGCCTCGACTCAACATCCACCTGCGCTCCATTATCCTTCGCCTCCTGCTTCCGCTGTAGTTCCTTGAGCTTGATAATCTCGTCCTCAGAGTCGTTCGCGCTAGACGACGCGACGCCGGCAGAAGCAGAAGCAGACCCGAGCTTCTTACTCTCTTCGTAACGGGTAGCTTCGCCGAGCGTGAGGCGCTGGTAGAGTGTACCAAATGCGGGGACGAGCGAGAGGCCTACGGCAATACGCCATACACCATCTACTTTCGAGATCTTGCCTTCGCCGTCGATCACGTTCTTGTAGATCGCGAGGAGGATGATGACGATCAGGGAGCCCTGTGACCAGGTTAGCAAAAAATTCGGAGGCGGTGGTAGAGGTGGGAGCAATAGAGCGCGAACGACAAAGGACGTAGGGAACAGAACGCAGGGTGCAAAAATAGAGACCCAAACGCGATAGGACAGATGGGCGAAGGGGGGAATCGGGAACAGGGAAAGGAAATGTCGAAAGGAAACACAATCTACTCACCATAAGAGAACCCCACCCCTGCATACTAAAGATATACGTCAACATCGTCCCCCTCTTCCTGATATTCGCCCTATCACTCGTAACACTGGCGCTCATCGGGTAGTCTCCACCCACACCGATACCCAGAATAATACGCCAAACTCCAAGGTAGATAAGAGACGCGTCGGGCGAGAGCTGGCCGGTAGGCGTGGTGAGGGTCATGATCGTAGCGAAGATGATTAGCATGAGCTCTTTTCCATCTGTAGCGCGAGCCAACGTTAGTCGAGCGCCACGACGGAGAGGAGGTGGAGGGTACGCACAGACTCGTTGCCGACCGAGTGCGTCGGCGAGGTAGCCTGTTGAAAAACGTGGTGAGCATAGTGTCCCGGCTTGAACTAGGTGGATGGATGGATCCGAAGGGAAAGAAGGGGGAAATGAAAGCTAGCTGAAAGGCAAGCGTGGAACGAAGAAGAGAATGAATCGGCTAGCTTATCCGGCGGAACGAACGGGTAGAAAGGAGAAGAGAAAAGAACCGTAAGATCAGCGGACGAATGAGTGAGATAGGGATAGCGAGGCAACGCCAAGTAAGACTCATCGGCGCCACCTGCTTCCCGATGAGCAGAGCATGTCCGACACTGCTGACAACCTGCGGGAGGGTCCGGCGAGTCTGACCGACTCTGACGGCGGCAAGTGTTTGTCGGGAACTCCTCCCCATAAGGCAGGCAAATATTTGATGGGATTATATTTCAGCTGGATTATCGTATCCGAACAGACCCTAACGGATTAGAGTGCTCCTTTTGTGTCCAGGCAGACATCAGGCTTGCACAAGAGCAAGAATGAGAAAGAAGGTACCGACGCACCTTTGCACTACCGAATTGGCAGAGCTATACTTTTATGATGTTGTCATACGTTACGCATTGAGCGCTACCATGAGATAGTCAAGTGCGCAGATAGTCTCCATGAAGATTCTTGCAACCCAGATTACGACGTGCCTCAAGCCATGACTACCATTTGAGAAATTAGGCATGTTCACAGCTAGAGAGTACTACTTCTGGTCAGCGCCTCTATATCCCTCCAACCTCCGCCACCAAGATCCTGTCGTTTAGCACCACATCGGCAATCTTCTACCAACTTGTCCTCCAGTTCTGGTTTTCGATAAAGGTACCGCGCTATGAAAATAAATATCGCCCATCCCGACGTGAACATCCCAGCAGTCGCGACGAAGACCGACACAAACAAGCTCGCCGCGCTCTTCCTCTTCAAAGATTCACACACATACGATGTCCGAACGATGGAGGGTCCAGGGATGCGGAATGCATCGAATGCGGACTTTGAGTTGGAACGGGACAGCAGCGATTGCTCGTTCAGGTACGCATATAGCCGGGATGATGCCTTTGGCACAAGAGTGGTGTTAGGGAACTCTGCGAATAGCGTACAGTTCAGCATTTCAGGGTGCGTGAACATGTTGTTGAATGACTGATTTCCAAAGTCGACGCGAAACAGTGCGAGGTAGAAGTGGAGGAGGTTAGAAATGGGATGGAAGAAGTCACACAGGGTAAGTGAGCCGGACGTGCACTTCGAGTAGCCCTCGTATGTCGACTGCGTACTTGCGTTGACAGAATCTGATAAAATCATAGTGAATTGAGGCGGGTCCACCGCACAAGGATGCGGTTGCTTGCTTTTCATCCCATAGACCGCTGGACAGAATCCAACTTTCGCCTTTAACGAAAGCGGATCATGGTGTACACGCTTGTCCTCAGGGAACGCATCCCGAGCGCGGGATGCGACATCCCCTCGAGCCAGGTATGCCCTGATAATATGTTACGTCAGTTCACTCTCTACTAGTGACTTCATTTATTTATCGCGTGCAGCAGTGCTCACATTCTCCCCAGGTATTCGCCCAGAGGGTCGGCAGATGTATGCTGAGCCGAGTAACGGTAGCGACCATGGCGTCCGGGGTGGGTTGAGAAAGTCAAAGATGTCTCGAGAACGACTGTTGCGCCGTCATGACACTTGCAAGAGGCATTGGCAGTGAGCTCCATGGACGGCGTATGGAGTTCACCATAGAGATTCATTTGGTCGATATCGCAGTTGTCCAGGGTCGTACCATAGTAGGCAAGTCCCGACTTCTTAGTGGAAGGATGGGCGATGGCCATGATCTTCCACTCATAGATAGACGCATTTGTGAGAAAGGAATCGCCGACATTGAGAATACGCGGTTCGCATAGTGTTCCGGGTTTGGGGTCCGGGATGAACTTGTGGAACCAAAGGGATTGAGTGTAGTTGAATTCATCGCTGAATACCACTATGGGTTCGTAGCCGACCACAGCTGCTGTGTGTGGCGTGACTTTGCGGTATACGGCTAGGAGAAGGGTGAGGCATACCGTTTACGATGGTCAAGATGATGACGGACAAAAGGGCCCCAACGTAAGCCACCTTGTTGAACATGGCAGATGGGAAGTCCTGGGTTAAAGGATATTGAATCCTGGGGAGAATCCAGAAGACGGGCATCCGTTAAGCGACGCTTAGCGCGGACTAAACACGGTGCGTAGGAAGCTTGATAACAGGGGTGGGTGTGCTGAGGCTTGCTGAAACGTCGACGTTCATAATATAGGGCTAGAGGGCCGATGTTCTAGATCTGGGGCAGAAGCATAGAACAAATTGCCGTGCTACAGCTTTGGGGCAGGCAGTGACCAGTGGTTTAGGGTGCTTGTGCAGGGAGGACGAGGTCTGGACACGATGCCGAGAAGTCAGACAATACGACTCGCTGAGGGATTTAATTTTGACGAGCCAGATGTAGGGTCAGAAGGCATTGACCGTTCACGCTGCGGCGAGATCTAGGTTTTGCAGCGGCATATGGGGCAGATAGACTGCGGAACCATAAATAGCGAGAGGAAATAAGGGCAAAACAAGTTCGAGAAGACGCCGGACTTGAAAACGTGGCTAAAGGGAACGCACCCCTCCTCACAGCTTTCGGTAACAGTTATCGAGGCGCTCAGGGATTCAGACGCCTGCCCGAGTTCAAGCCTGGCTGCGTGCCGGCAGCGAGAGCTGAAATGCTTTGAGGACTTGCAACCCTTTTGCTCCTACCTTCGCTCCTGGCTTCGGTTCTTGCCCCTGGATCGCCGAAGAGGGTAGTTTGGAAAATGAGGTGGCCATTCGTCGTGCTTGGACACGCTCCTTATCACAAGATCACGGTCTGTCCTGCCACCTGGTACTAGGGTGCTTCACCCCATAAGGAGCACTTTCCCCACGGCGATGGCACAGATGAACCGGCGGTCCGATAGTGTCGTAAGGAAATTCACTCCTTTGTGGAGATCTGGATGCCTTCTCGTGGCACATCAGCCCTATGCCGGTAAACGTTGACCAGAGCCTGCGCCTGGTGCTGCCGTCGAAGTTCGAACGCCATACCATGCGCTTCAGGTATCGCTTTCTTCCACCCAGCCCCTGCCTTCAGGTGTCCTCGCCTAGCGAACTCAGCTTTTGTTACCAGCCTCCACAGAATCAGCGGTGAATCGCCCTTCCAGCTCCACTGTACTCCCCAACTGACACTCCTCCGCATTTGAGAGCGAGAGGTTCAGCAGCTCATGCGTCCCTGCAAAGTGCCATCGCAAGACTCAGTCGACCATCGCTGGTGGAGACCTGTATAGGCTGCCGTAAGTCAGATTTGAGTCACAGTGGAGCGGGTGTTGTGAGCTTTCGAGGCAGCGGTCCGTGGCACTGTACAGGCGTAAGAGTCACTGGCAGAGCTTGGATGAAGGGAACTGTGGAACTGTGACGGCCAGTCGCGACAACAACGTCACGCGTTTGATGGGGTGTGCCACGGGGCGCCATTATCGTCTACTTATGCGTTGGCCCTGGGAGGTGTCGAGTTGCGGAAGGATTTGTGTGACGAGTGTAAGTGATAAAGTTCTCTATTGTTGTACTTAGCACAGGCAACTTGGACCTCACCTGTACTTATTCGCCTCTCAAAAGCTGGTTTGAGGAGACGGATTTCTGGAGACCGCATAGAACAGGTTGCCGTTCTACAGCTTTGTGACGGGGAATTCCCGGTGGCTTAGGGTGCTTGATGCAAGGAGGATTGAGAGACTGAGAGATGTGCACCATACCGAGAAGCCAGACAGGGTGACTTGGTTTCCATTTTGGCGGAAGAAGGGCTTGGGTCACAAGGCGCTCCCGTTCATATATCGTCAATCTCCAGGCATTGGGAGCCGTATGAAGCAAATAAGCGCCGGCACCCTTGGTGGCGAGAGGGATAAGGACAAAACAGGTTCGCAGGCTCACAAGGATGCCGAACTCCGACCCTTGCCCTTTGCCTTTGTCCCTTGCCTGGGAGCCGCAGAAGAGGGAGCGACAGGACAAGCGTAGGTTGACCATTCGTTGTGCTTGGAGATGCTGCGGGTCCGGGTCGGCGTTCGTCTCGTTGCCAGGGCGTTTCATTCCATGAGGACCTTGGGCGCGCATTCATCCGGATGACACACAGTATGACCCAGCCATCCGATTGCGTCGAAAAGGGTTCCATATTCTTTGGAGATCTTGCATGCCTTCAAATAACATATGGATCCAATTCGTATGCATAGTTTGGGTGCGATGCGGCGGGGAACTCGGGACGATATATCACGCGCTGAGCGTATCGCCCTCGGCCTCTACTGCTTCCCAAATTCTGGCTCTGCAGCTGCAAACCTCGTCACAACCGTCCATGGGTCAGTACTTGCCCAACGTATTGTCTCTCCAGACATCCAGGCATACATGCCTCTATCCTCTCCTCCTCCGCATTTAGAGCCTCAGGTTTAGCAGCTTGTTCGTCACAGACAACTAGTTCGCGGAGATGTTTTGGGGGACGATCGAAGTGCTGTAGAGCGGCTGACTGCAGATTGTTTGAGGGTGAGATTCGTTGTGCTTGGCCGTGCTGTGAGAAAGTAGCCAGGTCGTTGGGAAAGCGCCGTTAACGGAGGTTTCCGACATCGGGTTTGCTGAGTTTCCAGGATCGAAAAAGCCTTTTGGATATCTATAGCCGGACACAGTAGCGGGGAACTCAATCTCATTCATTTCATGCCATCCAGTGGTGCCAGACAGGAATGCACGTCGTTCCGGTGAAGAGATATGTCAGGCGATGAACTGGTCGCTGCTTGCCGTTCCTGTCTTCATTCCTTGCCCCGCCACCTCGACTTTTCGTCACCAGCCTCCCAAAGGTATCACCCACCTGCCCCAACCGTATCGCCCCTTTCTACATCCTCCGCACACCCCTACGCCTATACTCCTCCGCAATCAAGAGTCAAGAGACTTCAGACGGTTTCTTGTCCGTTCCTGCAAAGTGCCCAAGGAAAATACGACCGTCGTTGACCGAGACACGTATAGGCTGGCGTAGAAATGACTTAAATCTCTGTAAAGTGGGCGGTGGGAGGCATTGAGGTAGCATTTCGTTGGGCGACATGAGTGTAAGAGTCGAAGTTTGCGTCGGGCCGACCGCCAGTGGGCGCGGCTACATCACACGTTTCGGCGTTTGATGGGCCATCACCGATATTGCCGTATTCGGCCTTCGCGCATCTTGTCCTCCTCCACCATCGTCTCTCATCGTCTGCGGTTCCCCAGGGTCTTGGGGGGCTACCATGAGATGGCCACTTTGCGCAGGGCCTCTCGTGGAGTGCACTCAACTATAAACTGAGAGGCTTACTTCAGGCCGCAACTACCATTTGCGAGAATATCCCCTGCAGTACTAGTCATTTCGACGAAGCCCTATTCAAGCCCTATCTAGAGACCCTGCTCTGCAAATTTGCTAAACACGCTACCTGAAGCCGTTTACAGCGCTGCATCAACTAAATGGCGCGTGTTTGAACAGAGCGAGCGATGCCAGTCGCCACGACACAAGGGATAGGCCTGGATAGGCTATCAAATTGAACTTGTCTGCAGTATGAGTAGATAGCGCCGGAGTTCGCGACAAGCGTCCGTAGTCTGGGATGTAGTCTCCGGAGTACACACGAATGAACTTGGAGGGTCGGGCTCCGCGGTACACTTCTGCTCATGTAAATGCAGCTCCGTGTGGCTTATGAGAACACACCACCAGCCAAAGCCTTACAGCTAAAGTAACACCACTTCGAGAATAATGAAGTTCATCACCACCGGTTCACTTCTCTGCTAGCCTCCTCGCCCATGATGGCCAATGCTCTCTGGTGCAACTGTTACACCAACCACGGAGACCCTTTCAACGATCTCAGTCAGACCTAGTGAGAGTGCCTTGCCGGGCTCAAGCCACAAATTAGGCGCCCGGCGCGAGCCACGAGGATGAAGGCGTCACCTACCGATACCCCTTTATCCTTACCTTTGTCGTTTTCGCTAACGTGCTGGGTTTATCCAGAAGGGTGTATTGCTGTACAAGGTCATCACCAGCGGCTTCAGGTCCGAACAGGTGCACGAGGTCGTACAGAAGAAACTAAGAGGCTTTAGAGCGTATGTAGATTTGCTTGAGATTAACGCCAGGGAAAGTTATCGGCCTATCGTTGGCCAGTTCATGCTCCGAAGTGTAGCAGAGAAGGTGGATGCAGAATTGAAGCCCCTATACACGGGGTTGGCCGACTCAATAGACGTATGTTTCTCTACGTACCAGGATAGGATGCTGCAGTTGGGAACAGGGGGCGTTCGGGAACCTATCTTTGATTGGTTGCAGGAACTCTAAGTTCTGACGGGATATGACCTACCCCGTGCTTCGTGAGGGCGAGACCTTCATCTCGCTATCCTACTCACGGAGACTGGTCTTGTTCCTATCCGATATCGGGGGTCGGACATCACGATTCTTACTCAATGTCATGCAATGCCAGGCCGGGCACTACAACGCGTTAATGAGTAAGGAAATCCAGGGGCCTATGTGTCGCCTTGGACATCATCGAAGTCTTGCTGCATTGGAGATGTTAGAAAATCAAATTGCGCTCTACGTTGGTTTGCAACTTACTGGGGCATGACAGCTCTCCGAAACTAGATCTGGTTCAAGCCCGATTGGCATTTGGGAGGAACTGCAGGTTGAAAAGGCCAACGGCGTTTCGATATCGCCTGAAAGTGAACATCGACAAATGAATAGGGAGGAAGCGATGAGAAGGCCAAAGGAAGCCGTGGCATAGGAGGTTGGATGGGACTTGAAGCCTATGTCTGGAATGAAGCCTATGTCTGGAAGACGGCAAATCGAGAGTCCCGGACAAGTTCAATGATGTTGGGATGAGATGAATTCGCAGCCAGATGGGGGGAAGGTTCCACTGGATATCAACGCAACTCGGCTCCCTGATCGGATGGATTCGGTGCTGGAGTTGTACTATGCGAGAGGCTGAGGAGGCCAATGTCGGTGCGAAACATGGTTGCTTCTGTGCTTGGATTAGCCTACACATGAATGAACTCGGAGGGTTCTAACTCCGGGCCAGCCTCTAATCATACAAAAGAGCTCTACGCAGCTCCGTAGAACACCAACACCAAAGCCTCCCAGCTCTTCAGCTCAAGCAACAACACTTCGACAATGAGGCTTATCGCTGCCGCCGTTTCTGCCATCGTGGTCTTGCCCATGATGGTCAATGCCGTCTGGTGCAACTGCCAAACCAACCGCGGCGACCCTTTCAACGATTTGGAACAGACCTAGTGAGCGCCAATAATCCACACATCATGACCTCGTAGTGAACACGTTCTATTCAGCTCCATCTGCGCCCAGATGCCTGGTGCCATCTACGCGGCACAGACTTTGTTCACCATGGCGCATTGCGATGTTGGTTCGTGGGGTGAAGCCACCTTCAGAGCCAGATGCAATGCATATTCTGCTGGCAGTGTCCTGTGCTGGTGAACGCAATTTTCACCAGCATCCACGGGGTTGGCGGATATTCAGAAGGTGGTGCGACAATTATACTCTTCTTTGTCTTCTGCATCCTGACTTGAGATTCCTGCTAGACTTCACCTTCGCCTTCGATTATTCGTTACCCCTGCTCAATAATATTAAGATCAGTAAACCCGTAGCCACACATGTAGTAGGGTAGAACTCCTAACCTCGATTGTCTATCACCGATCTGTCTTGTGTCCGGTGAAAGGAGTCAAAGTGACATACTACATTGGCCTGCACATAGTCAACAACATCCAAGGGGTACTGTGGGACGCAATGTCGGAAACTCTCGCTCCGTGCCGATTAGCTGGCAATAGGCGCCCGCGAAGCCTCTTCGGCGGTTATGCGCCCCAATATGGTCATCCGGCTCCACAAGGTGCTTGTGGCAATCTTCATCCGCTCTCCTTGTTGACATGTCTTCTTCATCCGAACTCAGCTGTGGCAAATGGCGCGTTACTCGCCGCGCAGACGATTAAGAATCTGTCTACCCCATGAAGTTAGATCTCCCTAACCCCATTGCCCAAGCAGGCTTTCCGTATGAGCAGCATTGTGCGAATGTCTGCCACGACCGAACCCCTTGCAAGGCCGGATGAGGTGCGCTTTTGGGATTTGATCACCTTGTCCGTGTTGTCGGTGGGTCCAAGTACTCCTCGCCAGTATCCTGACTTGATGTGTCCACGGCCAGGTTGGGGTGATTCTATTCCAACTGCCGAGACACCAGTTTGCCTTCGGTCTCCCCGCCTTCGCTGAGTGGATCGCTCCCCGGGAGAGTGACGGCTCCCCGATCAAGCTGGAAGACGTCCGAGTAACTGACTTCCGCACATCTTTGAAGCCCTTATTCGCCACGTGCATCTGAGCCTTCCCTCCAGTATTCCTTCGCGTCTTTTCATGCACCCATCTCTACCCACAAAACCTCTCCCGCCCCCTCCTTCTCCTGAACCGGATGACCCTAATCATCCAAGAAGTGGCAGCCCTATGAGCTCCGGAAGGTAAAGCGGTGTATACGCCGCGCTGAATTCTTGCAGGATATTAAGCGCTATTTGCCTCATCCGACCTCATATGCGTGACTTCCCTACCACTCCCCCAGTCAACGCCAATCCATCCCACTCCATGTCGGTCAGCAAGGCGGCGTACCGGTTGATCAAACAGGCGTAGGGTGGCGTCAGTCTCGCGAAGTTTTGAAATTGTGGTCGAGGGGCGATTCGCAGTACCCTGAAGGTGGAGGATCGCTTTGCTTGCCCGGGCTGTGCGATGGTGCCAACGTGACGACCCGCAAGTGTGAATACACCCAAATCGTATAGGCCCCACTGCTCCGTGCAGCCCAACGCTTGTCCGGGTCGGGAACATCGCATATCAGTGTTACGCCCGTACACCAACGTTGCGCCTTGCACCCGACGATGAAAAAATGCAGAACGTTCGAAAGTAGGGACCTGCATCCCACCGTGGCCATAAGGTATGAAGCTGACGATAGGGGATTCAGTGGGATTTCCATGCCTGCAGTGTTGAGAAAAGCTGACCATCGACAATTGGGACGCACATAAGCTGGCCCACACCCCACGATGGGCCTGTACCCGCGTCGAGGGACGGTTACGAGTCTAACCACGATCGGAGAACGTGCCTCCTTTAACTTCCTGCCTATTTGGAATTCCTGCGATTTCAGGCTCGATGGCTCCAGTATAACGATGAACCACTGGGCAACCCATTTACATGAAGCCCCTACTCGTGCGCTGGCAGAGCACGACGTTTCCTCCTTCGTGGCCGAGGTATCAAATCACTTCATTCCGGTGAATGGACATGTCAGGCCACGAAGGTGCTGGCGTTTGCCGTCCCTCTTTTCATCCCTTGCCCCGCTACCTCAACCTTCGTCACCACCCTCCACGGGATCACCACCTGCCCAATGTATCTCCCCTCTACATCCTCCGCACACTCCAGCCTATACTCTTCCGCATTCAAAAGCAACAGATTCAAGGGTTTATCCGTGCCGGCGAAGTGCCCTAGGAAAATACGACCGTCGTTGATCGAGACGCGTATTGGCTGACGTAGAAAAGACTGAAGTCGCTGTAGAGCAGGCGATGGAAGGCCTTGAGGGGGATATTCGTTCAGCGACATGGGTGAAGGAGTCAAAGTTTGAGTCGAGACAGCGGCAGCCAGGCGCAGCTACGTCACGCGTTTGATGGGCCACGGGGCCATCATGGCATTGCGGTATTTGGTCTTCACGCGTTTTGTTCTCCTCCACCATCTTCCACTGTGCTCTTGACCTGCTGAGGTGCCATGAGATAGACAAGGTGCGCAACTTCTCTCTGGGAGTGTATGTGACTCAAGCTGATTGGCTTTCTTCAGGCCACGACCACCACTCGCTAGAATACCTCTCCATCATAACCCTTTAGGAGGACCCTGCTTTGCAAAAGGCGCAGCGCAGAAGAAACAACGTGAAGACGATATCGGCCCAA
>JANDKE010001635.1:0-10943 GCA_027627275.1 Coprinellus aureogranulatus | reverse complement strand
ANTCCATGNANACNNNGNNCNANCNNAGTACNCNNGNNTTCGGGCNGGNNCNTCGNATTCNATGGACNTTNNTGCTACGTTCATTTTTCGTTTTCTTTGGGGATCAGCTTTGTTGGACCCTTCACTGTTGGCTGCTGCTTCCGATGTATAGATGTATAAAGCTGTCTGGCATGGCCCTCGTTGCGCTTACTACCCTCTCTCCCTCTATTCATCTCTCCTCAACAATGTTTGCGAAGTTACGAGCAGCCGGGGAGAAAGCAATGCGGGAGGAGACTGTGCACAGTTCCCATGCTGCGCCTGTCCAGGCCACGTCGCGCGTCATCGATCCTCAAGGACGTGTCGTATCGTCCGACAGCTTCGTGGTCCAGCAACCCGCTCCGATCCCCCTCCGACCTCCCTCCGTCACACTGCCTGCTGTTCCAGACAGTGAATCCGCCTCTTCGAACAACAACTCCAGCACTATTCCGCCACCACCGACCGATGAGCCGAAGCCAGAGGAGCCTCAATCACAACTCTTTCGGGACTTTGAGGCAAAGAAAGACAAGATCGCTGAAATCCTCTTCAAGCAGAACACCGCCGATGGGCTTGGACAACCTTGTCCATGTGGTGTTGCTGGAGCGACGCGAACAACAATGTGCCGAGAGTGCTGGCACTATAGCGCTGCTTGCTCTCAGTGCTTCGTCAAAGCCCATATCCATTCGCCTACGCATTGGGCTGAAGTCTGGAGTCCCGACCGAGGGTTCTTTCTGCGCCACGACATATCCGCGCTGCCTGACAACCCTCATATTTACTTGGGGCATGGTGGGGCTGCATGCTCAAATGCACCTTTGGGTATCTCGAAGGAGACGTTCACGATTGTCGACATCAACGGTATCCACACCACCAAGGTCCAGTTCTGCTCTTGTGGTGCAATGGCCGGTCGCGCTGAGCAGCTTCTCAATGCTGGTCTATTCCCTGCTACGTTCCGAAGGCCGCGAATGGCATTCACCTTTGCCGTGTTGCGGAATTTTCACAAACACCACTTGACGTCGTCGCAGTCCGCCTATGACTATGTCTCAGCTCTACGCCATCTAACCGATGGTTTCTTTTTCAAGGATGCTGCTAATCCTTACGATCAGTTCCGTGACGTATTCAAGATGTATCGTGTCCTGGAGGCGGAAATGCGTTTAGGACAGTGTCATGGAATCGACCAGTTCTTTCCGAACCGTCCTCCAGGAAGTCTGGCACTCCTTTGTCCTGCTTGTATTGAGGTCGGTGTGAACACGACGCAGGCGGAGCGCGATCTATGTGATCCGTGTTTGAAGTATGTCGTTGTAATGGCCTCCATTGTAGTTCCGTTCTGACGGCCTCTTTCTAGACATGTGTATCAAATGCTCTTCACTGCCGATGGGAACTTTCAAGCCAACCATTACATCAAGAATAACGATCCAAAGTCCATCTCGCTCTTCCGTGGGCGTGCCTACTTCCCAAGTGACCCCCAGTATAGGGTATTCGCAACGCGTACCAAGAAGGCTGGTCCCGGAACGGAACAGGTAAGTGTCAGGTCCACTCTTATCATGGTATGCTTAAATTCTACCCAGAAAACAACCTGCTCCTACCTCAACGCCATCAACAAGCAGGAGAAGAAGAAGTTCCTCGGCTACAGATGTATCGGGTGTTCTGAACATTCAATGCCCCCACGTCTTCATCGTTTCCATCGTTGACCTGCAGTACGGTGAACGGTACGCTTCTCTTCTGGGTTCAGTCGAGCATGCCCCTGAAGCATGGTCCAGGTTTCTTAACACCGACTATGCACGGCGTCATGCAATTCTCCAAAGGGGCATACCATCGGCAGCCGATCTGGAGAACCTGAGTGGATTGTTTTCCTACGATATAGGCTGTCACTATGGGGTAAACGCTAACGAACGCTTTTCAACTCAGGCGGATTTGGCGGATGTCGCCTCCCTGGTGGAGAAGTTTGAGTACACTGTACCCCTCGTCCATGTGTCGAACCACAAGGACAACTGCATGTATCTTTTCTCCTCTGCCTACAAGCCCAGTGCTGGACACTTTCACGGAGAAAACAGCGGAGCAGCCTTGGCCCCTATTTCAATGAATTTGGTGGCCAAGGGAGGCAGATGAGCAACGGGACTCGCCAGGACATGTACAACGACATCGCAACATTCTGGAACCGCATGAAAGAGGTCGGCCTTGGTACGCGAACCGTGTATATGTGTCTATTCATCCACTGACTTCATCATAGCGGCACAGCTTTACAATGACCTGATGCGTGCCGCTGAGCTCAAGGAACGGAAGTTGCTCATATTCCTTCGTTACTGCAAGTCGTACGCTGACAAAGTCGCCGAGTGGAATAAACGACCTCGAGATGAGATCAAGTACATCAAGAAAGAAGTGGATTGCGTATACCGCCACAAGCCATCAAAGCGTACGTCGTCCCTTTCTCCTCGTGTTCTCGAAGCTAATGGCTAGTATAGTCCCTTCTCGATCTCGGATATATCAGGCCTTAGTTCAGAAGGCCGAAAGCGAACCCGGAAAGTTGATCGACGATTCATCAGAGGTAGAGGACGTTCCAAGACCGTCACAATCAAAATCACTCCCCCGCGATCCAAAGTCTATCCCATTGCTGCTCAACCATTCCATTTCCGTTCGGAATCTCCAGTGCGCTTTTATGCTTCCACCTGGGTGCTTGCTCATTTGGTGTAGGCAGAAAATCATTTCCACTCGGAAAGCTTACGCATTACACGAGACGCCGACAATGAAGACTAAACTAGCCTCCCTTCGAAAGCGTCTGAATAAGGACCTCGCGCATCTGCGTGATCTCCAAAGTGAAGTCACTCCCCAGGTAGCTGAGGAAATCGAAGATATCCCATCGAATCTCGCCAACGACACCCCAGAAGATCAACCGCTATACTTACCCTCCGACTACAACGACGCCGACCGTACAACAAAGGGGCTTACAAAGCTTGGAGCCTTAGAATACGACATCCTGCAAGGCGCCGCATACGACACGTTGGCGAAGCTCCGGGCAATTGTTCGTCTACTTAGTAGCATGCGCACTGAGGGCAAGAAACATGACTACGGGCAAGAGCGTCACACACGCACGAAGTCCCAGCTCATCGATGCCACTGTCAAGTTTGAAACATGCATGGGGTTCTATAACACAATCCGCCGTTCTTTAATATCCCTCGGGCTCCCTGACGACGATCCTACCTTCAAAGAGCTGACAGAGAAAGACACGTTCCGCAAAGCAACTACCGAAACCCGAGGTCCTGGGGACACCTACAAGGCCGACGGTTTGCTTTGGACGGGCAACGCCATCGACATAGAGCATCGCTTGACCCATCGCCCTCTCGTCAACGCTCAGGCCACTTCAGCTGTGGACACTGTGGGGACAGCATCCTCTCAACCGATGAAGCGTGCGTACTCTCCTGGCTATTCCTCTCGGTCGACTGACAGTCCTATAGGTAAGAACCAGCCAAGGAACACCGAAGAGAGTACGACCAGTAAGAAGCCCAGAACTGGGAACGGCTCTACTTCCACTGCGCCGGAGGGGGTAGAAACAGTTCCTCGTAGCGAAGGCACTACCGATCAGGAGAAGCCTGTGGGATGGCTGTGGGATATCAAGTCATCTGCATCGGGTGTGACCGACGAAGATGTGGAAGCCTTTCTGAGCGAAGGCAAGCCCGTTTTCCCCCTCGTAGCGAGATCCCATAACCAATACTTTCGTTGTACAGGTAATCGTGTTCAATGGTTCCGCGCCGAAGCTGACTTGACGCGCTGGCAAGAAGAGTGGGAGCGCAAGTTAATTGAATTCCTCCGAACGATACGCTACTATGACAAGATGACAGATGTGTGGGGTTCTTTGGCCCGCCTGAACACTTCCTCCCCCGGAAAGGCCGCCGCCGCTATGAAGACCTCAAAACGTTATCAAGAGTTGCGTAGACGGTGCGAAGACGTCTTCAGGCAAGCCGGGTATGTCTACAGACGCTCTCTGAGTACGACCACCAACGACGCCGGGAACACGACTACCACTCGACAGTCCGAAACCACGACGATGCCCGAAGTAGATGAGGTGGCGAACGCTGATGCTATGGCGGTCGATGAGGATCGCATGTCAGGCGATTCCACCAGCCCGATGGAGGGTATCACCGGCGATGCCGAACCTTCTTCCGGGGCTTGTCAGGTCTTGGAAGACGACACAATCATACCCTTCATTCAAGCTGCTCGGGCCACTCTGAATGCCACCCTCGCCAAGGCAATCGCGTCACCTGGTAAGTCCTATCGAAGCGAGTGTATCTGACTCCCTAACCAAGAGACTGCAGGAACCATCGCGTAATTGGTTCTCGTTCGAACGCCCATCACACGATGACCGCTTTTGTCCTACGCGCTTGTGTTTAAACTTCCCGTTCTGTTTAAACTCTCGCCCTGTTTAAGTCTTTCGTTCTGTTTAAACCGGCTCTAATTGTTTAAACTATGTCCTACTTTAGAGCTTTACCGCTGTTTAGTCCACATTGTATGTTTAAACCTACTTGTACTAATTCAACATAGTTTGCGACTTTGAGCCTGAAATCCGGTTTAAACACTCGTTTTCAACCAAGGTTTAAACAAATTTCAACTTCAACCAAGGTTGACGTTCGACCCCCCCATTGTTTAATAATGGACGAAATGTTTACAGTGTTCTTGCCGCCTATCCTACGAAACTTGTGTCTGGACCCAGGGGCTTCCTTGTTCGGACCGTAGTGGGCGCCGGCGCTAGCGCGTGCTTGTCTGCAATCTGGGGACTAGTTGGGATTAAAGGCACTCTGGGGCCTGAAGTTAGGCAACCTTTGATGATGCGCTTGCTGGACATGCGTGACTCTGTGTTTGGTTGGAGTCGGATCTGTTTGCAGCATGAGTTGCCTTTCATTCCCCAAGTGGTCACCGGGAAAGCGCGCCCTACACGCCTGGATTTATATCTGTCCCAGGCCCGGATTCTCCTGCAGCTTCTCGCCTCCGGAGAGGACTTTTCCTTGGAGATGCTCACATCGTCATCATTCGCCGACTTATTTCTAGAGCTTTGGACGGCGGAGGAGAATCCCGACTCAACAGGTACCGACTCACACCGTATTGTCGACAGCGTCTCCGACGCATGCCCCATTGTCGATCTTTTGACGAAGATCGCATTCGACGATCATGGGAGGGATAATCTTATCTCCCAGTGCAATCGGACTGCTCAGTCTGACGAGTTCTGTATTGCCCTCATAGACCGCATTACGAGCGGCTGGGAGCGTGAGCCCATATCTTTCTTTGGCTGGATTGGCTCTATGAATCAACTCATCCGATCTGCTCTCGCCCTGCGCACCTCGAGCTCTCGACTTCACAAAATTTTGGCGCGTAACGGCTATCTTGCGCAATTTGCTTCCGAATTAAAGGCGTATGTGCGGACTATGGATGAAACGCCGGACCTCAGACGTCTTCTGGCTCTGGCAATCTCCCCGCTGCTTGGTTTGGCCCAGCTCGCATTACAGGGCGAGGCGCATTCAAGAATGTGCACGAGTTGGGGCGAACTGCAGTCGGGTGAGTATTTGTCTGCCCTCCTCCTTGCCTCATCTGGAATCGGGGATGAGGAAAATCGGGATGCCAAGTACCTACTTGCGGTCATAACCAAGACTCGAGAAAATATGGCGTATCCGAGAGAGTTTGGCAAGGGGACCATACCGAGACTCGAGATTGAAAAGTTTGCGCACCTTCCCGAGCTAATGCGGTCATGGAATCTCTTGATCGATGCACACAACACGGCAGCGACAGCGCTTAAACGGCTTCAAGCGCGTCCGCTCGTCTACTTTTGTGACAACCTTCCTGTGAGTATGTCAGTCGGAGTCCTGTGGCACAACACTGATACCCACGCTCTCAGTGTGCTTTGTCGGGTAAAGATATAACGGAAGCACCGAAAGAGTGTGCTGGATGCTCCTCTGTTGTTTATTGCTCAGAAAAATGTCAGAGAGAAGACTGGGAGAAGTCACATCGCCATGAATGTGGCCATGCTCGTGAGCTCCATGCTGGTATGTTCACTCACTCTCGATGTGCGCCCTTTTGCTCAGGTGCTTGGTGATAGAGAAACAGAGATCGGATACGTGGTACAACCACGAGATACGTGCCTCACAGGCTGCGCTCCTTGAAGTGATCTATGAAGCAACCTTGGATGGCGGGATATATGACAGCGGAAAAGTATACCCCATCTACGACTGCGTTTTGATGCCTAGCATCAGTGGAGATGTGTGCATTGATGGCACTGGAAAGAACTACTTCGACGACCCCTTGTTGCAAACGTATCTTCGACCTCGATTGGATTGTCTCATGAAGATGTACACTGGCAGAGACGTTCCGCCTGGTTGGCGTCTGGCAGTTGGCATTTTCCCAATGCTCGGATCGCTGGCAGTGGCCCGCGGCGAAAGCCCCATCCAGTTGACTGTCTTGCTCAAGCCTGAGGCATGCGCAGACGGTAGACTCGAAGCCAGTCTGCCGAGGGTGCGTTGAGTGAGGGGTATTAGCACCCAAGGAGACTGGTAGGGCTTCGGGGAGTGATGGGTGATGTCAGATTCGACTCCGCTTGCACCAAACGGGGATTGCTCCGCTGGCTTTCCTTTCGCGCGACCACGACGCGTCTCGCCATTTCCGACGCGTCTGGGTGTTCATTCCTTCCCTTCTCACCTCTATTATACGACGATTGTAGTTCATATCACGCACAATGGCCAAGGAAACGTCAAAAAGCCCCCTCGCGACCCGTTCAAGCCCTATGACCCGAATAACAAGAGGAGAGCACCGCTGAAGGCGCGTGTAGTCACTGAGGAAGAAGCAGCGAAAAATAAAGCAGAACATGAGGAGAGAGTGAAGCAGGCAAAGGCGGCAAAAGAGAAGGCTGAGAAGGAGAAGGCTCGGGCAGAGAAAGAGGCGCGGGATAAGTGGTTGACAGGAACCTTTGATAAGCTGAAGGGCGATGAAGGTGAGTGCCCTGTCTGCTACCGAAGGTCTGTCGCACATCCATAACGGCTGGTTTCGAGCCTACGCAGACGGCTTCAAATCCGTTTATTGCATCTCCCGTTACAGGTGAGCGCAGTCAGTCAGCCTTCGTATGTGCTTGATGATTGACAACAATTTAAACCCGCAGTAGGTACGTCCTCGAAGGTAGTTATGAATCTCGTCGGCCAGTCTGGGGCAGTATAGACCAAATGCAGCAAGAGTTGGGCAGGTCATGATTGTCGTCGTCTATGAGGCCCTGATTTACGCCTTTCATTCCCCGTCCCCCCTAAGCACGCTCCAGAGAACTGCATGTCATTGAGAATCTCCAATCTTGTCCCTTCGAAAATTCGAAGCCAAGTCTACACGTAACACCGTCCACCTGCTCGCAAGGAACGCTACGCAGAGTCGAATCTACCGAAATTTCATGAGTCACGAGAAGATGGTTCCAGGAGAAGGAATTTCCTCTCGGTATACGGTATTTGCGACATGGCGTTTTGGGACCATGTCAGGTATACGGGAACTTTGAAGCGCCTGTCAGTGCAATGGTCGTAGCTTCCTGTCAGGTCGACGCTTGGCGTTCGCTATTTCTATCAATGTATGTATCATCTTCTTCCGGAACAGACGAAGATGAGATAAGATAAGATGAGATGATAGCAATCTGCCCTCGTTCAACCTGCAATTGACGCCCACAGCCCTCCTACGTCATAGAGAACTCCGATCGTGTTCAAACACACGGCCGAAACTATCGCGAAGCTTCGTACATGAATCTCCTCCCTATCCATACTTCGGAAGTTACAGATCTGATCTTGAATCACTCTAATCCTTTAGTGCACCCTCCAGCGAAGCCATGTCGCGAAGCAGTGCGATTCCTCCCCATGTAAGATGCACTTGTGACGTGGCATCGCTGCCTGTGCTGACGAGCGTCCTCAGGTTCTCGTGCTCGCTGATAGCGGGGACCCAGGAGCTTTGAAGCGCCTGGCAGGGCTTCTCACTCCTGGGAATGTGACGGTTCAGATTGTCGAGCTCGTGTTCAAAAATCTAACCTCGAAACCCGCCCCACACTTCCCATTCACCACATCACGGCACCGGCCTGTCCTCAGCCCAACTGTTGCGGCAAACCCAAGCGCTTCCTTGACCGCACTATGGAAACTGACGGCCTGGCGGAAGAAACTGAAGGTGGAGGTTCGGTCTGTGCTAGACGAGCGCCTGATGGAATGCGCAGACTCCGTGCTTCGCTGGGCACGAGTCTGTCTACAGAGTGGGTGGCCTTGTGCATTCGATCATGCGGACTCTGGAAGGCATACCCGAAATCCTCACATGGGACAATATTTTTCGTTGGCGAAGACACTTCTACAATTTCGCAATCTTGACGACGACTACGCCCTCGCCTTATACTCGTCGAAAGCGTTCGTCGACCTGTTCCTGGAGCTGTGGCTCACAGATGAAAGGTGCCATCGCACGGATGCCGGTGGACTGGAATTTTACCGCATGGTGGACACCGAAGACGATGACGGATGCCCAATTGTCTCCCTTGCTGACTCAGTTCTATCGAACAGCGACTCGAGGGATTCATTACTTTCACAACTCACGGATATCAGGATATGTCGCCAGTTTGCCCTAGCTCTCACAGACCGAGTTGCTCGGGGATGGGAAGCTGAGTCACTAAATCTGCTTAATTGGATTCTGTCGCTCAACTCCATTGCTTCGGTCACCATGCATCTTTACGAGTCGAGCCCTATTCTTTGCGAGTGCCTCACACAAATTGGGTATTTGCCCGAGCTTGCTGCCCAGCTAGCGTCCTTTGCAGAGACTGTCAAGGATGACAGCCCACCAGTGTATGCGCTCGTCACGCTCCTAGCTCCAGCGCTTATCAAACTCGCTCAACTCACGACGATGGATGGTCTACCCTTCTCAAGCCGTGAAATATGGTCCCAGCTCCGGACAGGCCACTACATCGATGCGCTCTTCCATTCGGCGGTACTCGCCAGCCAGGAAGGGTATCATGATCATTCCGAGTCGATCTTAGCGATCGTCGATAACATGGGCTACTGGATGGCATACCCACGAGTATCCGCCCGCATGGAAGTGAACCTTGAAATCATAGACGTTGAAGAGCTAGCAAGCAACCCAGAAGCATACGAGTTGTGGACTCTCTTCGTTCACGCTTACGCAAGGGCGTTGGAGGCTGTCAATATCCTCGAGCAACGTCCCGTCGTCTACTTCTGTGATCACCTGGAGGTATGTCCTTGAGAAGGATAACGACATGAAGGACATTCGACGTTGAACTCTCGTAACAGTGTGCTTTATCCGGGGAAAGGCATGCAGGGCCATCCAAAGAATGTGGGGCTTGCCACGCCGTTGTGTACTGCTCTGCCCTGTGTCAGAAGCGAGATTGGGACGAGCGACACCGCCATGAATGCAATCATGCTCGAGCGCTGTATTCCGGTACGATGCTATTCTAGGGCGTCTCTCTGCTTCGTCACTGATACGTTACATATATAGCGCGAGTTTCTTCGCACTCTTGGTACGACAGCAAGACGCGAGCGTCCCAAGCTGCGTTATTGGAGATACCTTTCGCTGAACAATGCGAAGTCGGACCCATACCGCGTGATATACGGACAGAGTATAACGTTCTCGATTGCAGAACCTTAGAGAGCTTGGACGAAGACAGCTACGTCGAGGACCTTGCGGAGGCGATCTCAGGCGCCTTGTTCAAACGGACTTACTTTCGACCTCGCCTCGAATCCCTCTTCGAATTGTGTCGATCTGGAGCAGTTCCTGAGGGTTGGGCACTTGTAGAGGGTATATTTCATCCCATTGGCGACGAGGAAGTCATTCGATTGACCGCCTTGATGAAGCCAACGGGGAACACCTACCATACTGTGTACTGCGTGCATCGGTATGAGTAACCCTGGGAGTTTTCAAATTTCAATCGACTTGGATCGAAGCTGCGGGGCTGCACAACAGTGTTCAAACGTATACTTAGGGGTAGCGTTGAGCATATACGCCATCGGTTTTATACTGGTTCGTCCTCATCACTGTTCGTCGTGAACGTGATGATAAATACCCGAAACACTGGAGCTTGCTCTAGAGGGTTCAGGTCGAGAGCAGGCAGACGATCTGACGCTTGAGAGGCTCGGCCTGGCTTAGTGTGACCCCGTTTTCGAGTAATCAAAGCAATATCCAATGGATCCAGAACAATGCGAGACAAAAGTCGCTCCCACCGGCCCTTGCTTCACTGAATAGACTATCGTTACAGCGCGAAGTTGCCCCAAATTTGGCCAATTGTTGGGATAATCGGCAATCCAAGTTTGCACCAATACATTCAGCTCATCCGACGACTTTTTGTTCCTAGCATTGTGGTTCACCCACACAGGAACTCTGCACACGAGCGGAGCCCCAAATTGACGTTCGAGAACGTCGAGCTCCTCAAACCAAGATTAAATCCCCAGAACGAAACAATAGAGTATGCACTTGGGAGATGATGTCACGACGGACCCTGAGGATGGTCATTGACCCTCGCGTCATCGTTCGATCCGTCCTGCAGGACAGCGACAATGTCCTCGGTGCCGTATTTTCTCGGCGGTCACAGTGAGACCGACGTCAGTAGTCTAAGCAGATCCGGATGTTTCACTCGATGCCCAAAGCTGCACATAGACACTGACCCTTGAAATCTGACGGTAATTGTTATTCTTTGTAGGACTTAGCGGACCTCGCTTATCGGTCGGTTCCCCGGTGGCTCTGCCGCACACTACAGTAAACAGATAATCGACCGGCGGGCAATTGCGAGAGTGCCTATCAAAGTTGTGGTCCTTCCGTCTCCTTAAACGATCGATGGCACGGTCTCTGCAATATAAATACAGCAGTCGTTGGGACCCCACTCTCCAGCAGTCCGCTCTCATCCCAGCCAAACAACTAGCAATGGACTCCTTCACTACTATTTC